>PVJX010001661.1:55593-153004 GCA_004027295.1 Dolichotis patagonum
TTTTTTTTTTGTACAGGGGATTGAACTGATGACCCCTAACTTGCCAGGCAGGCGCTTGTGCTGCTGAACTAAATCCCCTGCCCACTCCTATATATTAAATTCAGGAATCAAACACTTTCAGACTTACTGGGTTGCAGTCTGTCTGCACCGCTCAGTCAGCAAACTTGCCCGGTCCTTCACTTCCTGCCTGCATAGTGCTTCACGGACAACCGGGAGCATATATATGCATGGGAGTTTGTATGCACAGCCTGCCTGTACATAGTAAGGTGAGCAGCACAACCATATATAACCGATCCTAATACACAGAACCTGTGAATTTTATAGAAGAAGAGGGTGTTTTTGCTTCTAGCTGTCAAGAATATTGTCATTAGATGATTATTTGCATTACACAAATTGGCCCAAAATATAATCTCACAATTGTTCTTATGAGAGAAGCAGAGAAATATTATGCAAACTAAAAATAGGGAATATTAAGACTCAGGCAGATATTGCAATGGTATTCTTACAGCCCAGCAAGTTTGAAGGGCAGTAGAACATATATGAGGGCAAAAAGAGGATCATCCCACACCACCGCACAAGCAGGTGTGTATCATTCCAAGCCTAGCGCTAGTCAAGCTCCGAGGAAAGTAATGCAAGCTGAGACTGGTCTCTGACAGCTCACTCCCTTGGCTTTTGAAAAGACAAAAAATTACATCAATGCACTATTTCAAATGAATTTAATCCGGTTTTCCTAAATCATCCTTTCCTAATTTATGCCTTTAAGCTTTTATTTTTAATAAGGTGCTATGAGAGATGAGGGTGTCCATAGACTCCGTCTCCCAAACTTAGAATACACACTACACAATCCTGGAAAAACTCACTGGACAATGTGCAGGCTGTTGGTATTAATCTTAACTTTATTTACAAGAAGACCTAGTTAAAAATGTGCCACTACCAACAAATGAAAGACAAATTGATTGGTATAAAATCTTAGTTCTAAACACTATATTCAAGGAGAAAAGTGATTTTTTAGTTAAATAGATAAGCATTTTTGGTAGCATATTAACATTATTGACAAAATTAAGTGAATATGAAACATTAAAAATTTTTCAGACTTTTATGGGTCAAAAGATTTACCATTAATAACTCTCTGTTGTTTCAGTTGGAGGAAAAAATAAAAACAACTAATAAAAAAGGGAACTGGTTCAGTATATGAATAAAAATCTGACTGCAATTTAGTGATATAAAATATGCATACAGATAAATATATATATATTATAACTTTTAAAACATGACTTTTATGGTAATAACATAAAATAATAATAACAAATAATTGCATCAAGTAAAATGCTAGATAATATATTGTACAGTAGTGGACAATGTAAAGATAGAATACTAAATTATTGTATTCCAAGTAATCATTTACACAGATTGATAGATGATACATTCATAGTTCTGTGACAGGTATTTAGTGCTAATCATTAGAAAGAGAAAAATAGTTTTCAAATAAACAACAGGGCTAAAACTTATAATTTTAAGACAAATATTAAGAGTTTTAAAAGAAATCTCTACATTCTCATGTAATTTGGTTCCAGAAGAAATAAATAAATAACCTTCCTGCCCTGTATGACATGTGTCCTAGTCAGGTCACAGTTTTGTACCAGTATATCAATCATGGATCGGGTGGTTTACAATAATACTATTTATTTCACACAGTCCTAGAGTTTAAGATCACAACTTGATCAAATGAAGGTGAGCTCCCATTTCTAAGCTGTAAACTGTTGATTTTTTTTTTTATTCTTACCTGGTAGATGAAGTGAAATTCCTCTCTGGTCTCCCCCTAAAAGACTTTAGCCCTATTCCTGGTGTCTCCACCACAATGAACTAATTATCTCACAAAACTTTCACTTCCAAATCTTATTACATTGAGATTAGAGTTTTAACATATTAGGGGAGATATGCATATACAAACCATTATATTTCACCACTGGTCTCTCACAATTTGGGTCCTTCTGACCCACACACAAAAAAACACATTAATTCCATTCCAGCAGTAATGAAAGTTCTACCTTATCCCAGCATGCACTTTACTATCTAAATGTTGATGACTTTCAGTATGTCTAGATTATACATTACTGAGATTCAACATGTGATTCATCTTGAGGGCAAATCCTTTTCAGTCATGAACCAATGAAACCAATCAAGCTCTGGGCTTCTGAAGTATAGTGGTCGTGGTTGTGATCCTACAGGTACGTGATAGACACTTCTGTTCTGAAAGGAGAGAACAGAAGGAAGGAGAGACAAGTCACAGCAAAGCCAAAACTTAGCAAGGAAATTTTCATGCAACTGAATAGATTAAGGATAATCTTTGGGTCATAGTAGGGAAAAATGAAGCCTAAACTAGATACATTTTTGTTCGGGCATTCTGAGTGTGTGTGTGTGTGTGTGTGAGAGAGAGAGAGAGAGAGAGACAGAGACAGAGACAGAGACAGAGACAGAGAGAGTGTGTAATTTCTGGTGGACATTAAGTTCACATTAGCAAGATTTCATTGCGTGAGTCTCTCATCTGTCTCATGTAAAACTCATATAACCAAGGTCAGTCTGGTAGATAGCCTTTATTTTGCACACCCCTATCCATATCTGGCCTTTCCTCTGGCCTGGCAGTCAGGCTGGGGACCTAACAATTGCACTCCAGTGAGCACAGCTGAACAGTATTTGATAATAATGTTGCCTAATCCATCTCACAGTTCTGCACGTCTTCTTTGGGTTGCCCAAATTCAAGTTAACACCCTTTCCATCCTGTTTGAACTAGAGACAAGACACTCATCCATTGCCTTTCATGCACTGTGAGCTGGAGGTCCTTTCTGTGAAGTTCTGTTTGGTTGGTGTTCCCTTGCGCGTCTTTATGGTAGTTGCAGAAATCCTCTGCCATGTGAAAACAAGCTGTCATAATAAAAGATGAGAAGAGACCTCCTGAAGATTTAGGTCTGATGATCTTCAAATTGCCTTTGGAATCATTTTTTATTGCTCTAAAGAATGGAACATATTCACAGATAAACAGACTTATGTTTTGTCTTGTGAAATCCAAAATTGCGAATAACTCTTTATTTCTCATGTCTCTTGGTTCTTCAGTTCAAATTGGTAGTTTTTCTCTGGGGAGCTGATATTTCTTTGTTCCACATCTGTAATAACTTTTCAAATGGCCAGTTCACTACACACTTAGCATTCTCTCCTAAACATGCTTTTTTGTTTTCTAAGATGCGTAAACTAAAGATTTTCCAAATCACTATGCTTTAATTCTTTCTGAATTAGTAGTTTCATTTTTAATTCATTTACCTCTTTTCACATTTCACTGCACACCACCAGCAGTCTCCATACCACTCCTTCAGTACTGTGTGTATAATTTCTGTTAAATGACTGTTTTCTTTTCTTGTAAATTCTATGTTTCACAGACCACTAGGGCATGAACACAATTCTGTTGTTCTTAGACATTTTATAACAGTCATAATTTCCTCCATATTTCCAATAATATGATCCTCATTTCTATCTGAGATATTAGAAGAGCTTTCACTGTCCATATTTCTCCAAGTATTTTGTTTTGCTTAGTAATGTATTATTTAAGAAGATTGAGGCTTTCTTTCCAAATCTTTTCTTTCTTTCTTTCTTTCTTTCTTTCTTTCTTTCTTTCTTTCTTTCTTTCTTTCTTCTTTCTTTCTCTTTCTTTCTTTCTTTCTTTCTTTCTTTCTCCTTTCTTTCTTTCTCTCTCTCTTTCTTTCTTTTGTTCTTTCTTTCTTTTTCTTTCTTTCAACCTTACAATATCACTCTTAAAATTGTTGCATGGCAATATTAACCATCCCTGGAAAGGATTTCACAACTATGTCAGTGTGTACCCACTACTCACTCCCAAAGAAGTATTTTAAATATGTGTTAAAGTAGCTCCAATTCTTGGTACCGATTTTTATCTTAGTAAGTTTGGAGTGCTACAAATGATTATCACAGAAGGCACAGATTATGAAGACAGTAGGCATTTATTCTCCACAGTCAATTCCACAAATCCAGTAACTGAGGGCCACTCCTGAGATTAGGGTCTCAGCACTGTCAGGCTCTGTGTGGATCCTTATATGGTAAGGCCCCTGACTGCTTGTGTTCTCCCATGGAGGGACAATTGGCTAGCTCACTGTCCTCTTTCCATGAATGCATTAAGCTTCCCTATGATGGCTTCACTTTCACAAACTAATTGGCTCTCCAAAGGTCCAGCTCCAAATACAATTAGGTTTGGATTAAGGTTTCAAAATTGGATTTGGAAGGGCCACAAACATTCAGTTTATCAACAAATGTGTCTGTTTTTTAAAATTTTTCATATGTACAAATTAGCTCAGAAGAACAAAAGCAACAATAAATAGAAGCAAAAATAACCAATAGCAAAAATACATCATAAATCTCTGAAATCAACTTGTGTACTAGACTCAACTAAGAAATATGAATACAGAAATGAAATGTTGCTATCACTCATTGACACTTTAAGCTAGATCAAATTAACTCATCTAATTGAGGATGAGCAATTTCTTGATAACCTAACATAGATACTCCTGTTAATTAAATGTAGTGAATTACACACTAACAACCTATTCTACATATGTAGAAATAATGCAATGTCTATAAAGTTTAGAAAACAGATCAGAACACTTAATTAGCTTACTAAATGATGGAAATTTCTTGTAAATGCTAATAACAATGACAACAAAATAATGACATGTCAAACAAAAGCGAACTCAGGCTTAGAAAAGGAGAGGCATTGTCCTTTATGTCTGACAATGAGTACATGAGGACATTAGATTGTGTGTCTCAAATTGCCCATGACAAGGCTTTTGATTTATGGAGGAAAGTCAGCAAAACTAATCAACAATGTGTTGGGAGTAAAGTACACAGATATAGTGAACAGGGAGCAAAAGGCAAGTGCTTCAGAAGGATCTACCTCTTCTTAGGGAAAGCAGATTCTGGGACTGAGCTGGTAAAGGAAATGTGTATCTAGCATTCACTTCACCTTAACATAAGCCAAAGTTAAGCACTGAGAAGGAGAGAAATTGGACTCAAATGCATTCAACACTTATCAATAGGTAACTAATGGCAGTAAGATTACTTATGTTTTGCATACCAGGAAAAAAACCTACATTTGTAATAACTATTAAATTTTTACATGAATGAAGTTCAGATTCTTGAGGGATAAAATCTGCTAATTCTCACGCTCCACAAAACTTTGTGGCAACAATAGGGCTTGGTGTTACAACTTGTTTTAGGAAAGAGAGAGAAGCAAACTATAACATAAACGTGTCAGGTGGAGAGCTGGCAATCATTACCATTAGAACAGTGGATTATTATTTGTCCACATTCAGTATAAATCTTAGATGAGCTATAAAATATCCTAGGAGGGAAAGTGTAAAGGGTGCATCCGTTAGTAAGTTGTTTAATCAGTAGTAATCCTTGGTAATAAAACAAAATTCTATGAAAATGATCCTGATCCTACCACTTCACACATCAAATAATAGTCATTATTCCAAACATGGAATGTATGGGACCCTTTCATGGCAATGATCAAATACTATTGTGTACAAGAGAATATCCACTTATATTTTATATGCTACATTCTTTTAACTTTAGACTGCATCTTCCTGAGTTTTGACAGTCTGAAATTTTCATTAAAAAATCAAACTTATTTGATTCATTTATATTAATACTATTAAGAAAAGAAACATGTAGTGATTGAGTCCTAGCAAGACATTTATAAATGTTCACATAGTGAAGGTAACATTTTGCAGAGTAATATAAATTAATTATAACAATAATTCCACTTGAATTACAATTCCAAAGTTGTGTTCACAAATTAAGAGTCATATGAGTGAATATACTATGTTGAAAGAAAAAGTACATGCAACCTGAAAATATTCTATATGGAATACTGATTACATATATGTAAGCAAATATCATTTAAAATAGCTTTGCCTAGGAATGATGAAGAAAAGAATAGCATCATACATTTCATGCTATTTATGTTTGAATCAATTGTGATAGCTTTAAAACACAGCAGAAATCATGCAAATATATTTTGCCATGCATTTATTCACATTCATAGTATTCATATTCATTTATTAATATTCATAAGTACTTAGTATTACTTAAAAATTCACTAGAATAAACAGAGTAGAGTCATTATTGAGAATACAAAATCCATAATGCTGCAGTCTCAACTTTGATTACTCCTCTTACACCATCTTCTGGAGACTTCTGAGAATGCCATTTCATTTCACCAAGAATGAATTCCCTTTTTTAAAATATAAGTTAATAATTGTTTCATAAGTTAATAATTGTTTATTTTAGAAATAAAAAAACGGCATTCTTCATACTTAATCATTAACCTCAGTGTAAATTTCTTATTTCATGTACCCAATCTTCAATTTTTATTTGGTTCAGAAATTACAATATATGTTAGAAAGTTAATGCTATTTCAGTATCACTGAGTTTAGAAGTCATGCAGATAAAATTAGTTTTTGCCGCTAATAAAGTGAATGGGTCTTCACTAAAATATTTTGAGAATACACATTCTAATGTACACATTGTAACACAGTTTATTTAATTTTGTTTGCATATTTTGTTTCTCAATATTCGAATTAAAATTTGAATAACATGAGGAAAATGGACATTTTGTAGTAAATGCCTTGATAGAGAACAGCATTCGGATAACTGAAAACAACAGACATTTCCATTCTTGCGGTTCTGGAGACTGGAAGCCCCAAATCAAGCTGCTAGAGGGGTATCTCTGCAGAGGCTCTTCCTGTGCTGAAATTGCGGTCCTCTCACTGTGCCAGCACGATGGTTTTCTAAGGAGAAGAGTCAGAGGAGGACTCTTACTTAGTGCTTTCTCCTGTTTCTGGATTTATGCTTCATTTTATGACCTTGCTTCGCCTTCATCACCTCCTTAAAGGCTTTATTTGGAAATTATCGGGAGGATAGATCTTCGCATGAATTTTAGAGAGGACATAGTTCCATCTATTACAGTAGGTGTAATAAGATGATGCTTCTTTAATGAACAGAAGTCCAACTGGAAAATATTTATTCATTTATCCTTGCATTTACTTTTAAAAGTTCAGTTTAAAAGCAAGATAATGCACTGAATATTCTTTGCTTGCAAACATGTTTGCCGAGAGTATTTTTCTGCCATAAGACTTAAGTAATGATTCTTAAATGTTTTCAGGTTGAGCATGGTTAAAATATTACAATTGTATGAAACCCACTGAGGTTTATGAACAGTTTTTATGATCAAGAGCCCCCAAGTTCCCAGAGCATACCAAGCAGAACCCTATTTCAGGAGCTCTGTCCCACGGCACATCTGAGACTCACTTACTAAACCTACTGTCCTGGAAGTACAGTGGCACCCAAAGTAAAGATGTGTGGCCTGCGGGAAAGTTACCATATCAAAAGACAGATTAGCAGAAGACTTAATTGTGAGAACTCATATTACACTAAAATTTCCTCCCTCGTGAAGGAATGAGATAATAGAAAGATTAAAAATGTTCTACGGTTTATGTCCATGAAGTTTTTTGAACAAATATTGTGTGATATATTTTAGAATATTTAAAATATTGCTTTGACAAAGTCTGTTTTTATTAAAAACACTTTATTTTTGAATATTATTTTTAAAGTTTCCTTCTCTAAAATCAACATGAAGAGAAACAGGACTATAACAAAATATGTCATCATTTTGAACATTTGCGTATAGATATAAGACTGGACAATTTTGTTCTTACACTCTGTTTCTTCATAGCCACCAAAATAACATTATTTACCTAGCAATTTTCTGAAACTTAATATTAAAAATGTAATGTGTGGCTTTGTCACTTTCTCACTGCTGAGATACAATACCTAACAACTACATCTTAAAGATGGAGACTTCAGTTTTGGTTCATGTCTTTAGTCTGTGGTGAGCTGGCTCTAAGGCAGAGCAGTAAGGCAGAGGGCGCTCAGTACAGGCAAGGCGCCCACATCGCCAGTCAGGAAGCAGAGGGGCACTGGGGAAGGAGCTATGGCCTTTCAAGTTACACCCCCGAAACACACACCTTTTCTGCCAGGCACCAACCACCTCCCAGGAAGCCACCCATACTGATCGCCTCCTTGATTCAGTCACCTCCCTAAACCCTTCTTCCCATGAGTGCATGGGGCTCTTGGAAGACATTTAAATATGAAAGATAATAACATGATTGGACCATGTTTGACATATATTCAATAATTCGCCTCTCAGATTTATAAGAAACCTGATCTGAAACTGAAAAGAAGCAGTGCCCTTTGAGAAGAGGGGTAAAAATCTCTCTCTCTCTCTCTCTCTCTCTCTCTCTCTCTCTCTCTCTCTCTCTTTCTGTCTCTCTTTTGGGGCTATGCACAAGCAAAACAAGAAGTCAAGGAATAAGGAAGACAGCCCTGTCACAAACCAATGATTTGGGTCCTCTGAGCTTAGACTTCTAGTCTCCAGTTTGAAGAGGAACGATATCACTGTTGTATAACCCACTAGTCTGTGATATTTTGTGACAGCAAACTGAGCTGACTAAAACATGCTTGTAATTTTATCAACATTTTTTGACTAATATACTGTCATGTATGCATATGTGTGTATACAATTGATTATAATTAAAATATTAGTGTTTTTGCATGAGAATTATTCCTACAGCTAATTAATTTCAAAGTTCCTAAGACACACAAGAAGCCTAAGTTATCACTAATTGTCTTTACAATTTTTGAAAACTGGCCATGGTAATTCATGGTACTTGCTACTTTATCAGAAGTTGACATAAAGGGTTATGCTTTTGTGATACTGTTACACAGTTGAAATTCTGTGGTTGCCTGACATGGTTTCTGAAATTACTTTGTCTCTGAAAGTATGTGAGCTCCATTTCTGAGGCTGGCATTTTTGAGACTGATGTGATCAGCCTAATTCTGACCTGAGAACTGTGGAGATGCCACAAAATTCATCCTGGTTATTCTATCTTTTTGTCACTCAGTATCTTTGTATGTATCTCTTTTCTTGATTATTTGGTCATTTATTTGGTTAGTAATTGGACTTTCTTTCTGAAACCTTGGTCTTGTATTTCTATACTGCATTGATCAGTCATTTATGGCATAATCACAAGCTCACAACACCAAAATTTGAATTATCCTTATTCTGTATCAACTTTTTACTTAGGCCAAAATATCTTCCTCCTGTTAAAGTGATTGTTACATTACTTACAATGTCTAAATTCAAACCTGAAAAACTGTGTTGTTTGAATTAACACTTTGGACAAATGGTCTTGATCACATTGCTATAATAGATGATAGGACATAAAAAATAATCCCTTAGAAAAGAATTTGTTTATAATTAGCCACACTTTTTCCACATAGAGAAAGTAAGAAGTGATTTGGTGAAATTTACATGAGGTAGATTTTAGCCCCCCCCCATTGTGTAAACCTGTCAGTCAGAAATTCAAAACAAGTTTCACTGAATGAAACTTACAGTGACAGCAGACCTGCTTTTTTCTGAAAGCTGTGAATTAAGGAGGGAAAATTTCTCTAACTTTAGGAAGAGTCTAGAGGCCACTTGCATTTTATGGTTACTGCTCTTGGCAAGAGGTGGTTCTCTGAAGTAAAAGACATTTTCTAAAATGCAAAATAGTAGGAGGATTTCTTTAATGACTTTTCTGAATCAGAGACCCTGTGTAAATTTTAAAAGTGTCATGACTCACCTAAATAATTTATGAAATTCTTCCCATTTTGCTTCATAATTCCAAAATACTTTCAAATACTTTTAATCCTAAAAGGTAAAAATTTTTTGAAGCAGGAGTGAAGCCATCATTTAGCTTATCACAGAAATAATTAAAGCATCCTAAATAACAGTGAATATTTTCTTACTTCAACTCAGAAACTTTTCTGCCTGGTGTTTGAAAGAATATGCCATTTTCCAGATGTTTATCTGAATCTAATTGCATGTCTTTAAATCTATCTCTTTAGTTTTAGCAGTTTCACAAACTTTCTGCATCTATTCAGAGTTTGTATCTTAATTGTTTACTATAGCTTCAAATTCTACCTCATATTCATGACCCTCACATTTGATGGCTATTTTAGAGATATCTAAATCTCATAGCCATGGTCAAGTGACATACTACTTCTCAGCACATGATCTTATCCATAAAGACGCACCTGGCAGGCATATCACATCAGTAATCGTTTAGTACACATATAATCACACACACACACACACACACACACACACACACACACACATTCATGTCTTCAAAACTAATTAAATAAGTTAAGGATAGAGACAATTCTATATTGTTCTTAAAGTCCAACATTATGCATTAAGATTGTCATCCTAATACGATGAACATGTAGGCAATAAGAAATAAAATAAAATTTAAAAAAAAATAAACTAGCCATATTTCAGCCTAAAATCTTGTCATGACCTCCATTGCAGTATACAACTTGCCTCTGTCAAAAAAGAAATGTCAGGTATTTGCTCTCCTCTTCTGAGAAGTAATCTGTGTCTTTGTGTAGGGTGAGACCAATCACACTTTGAAATCCTTAGGGTAAATGTTAAGTAACAATGACAGAAAGTTCAACATACGGGTTTCAACAGCAACTTTGGAGTATGCAGTACAATTGACTCAATATCTTAGGTCTATATTTGAAAACAGTAACTATAGCATGCCTATCTAACTTCATAATAGACTGAATGAGGCCCATTTTTTGGAACTAGAGATACTGCATTGATACACATTTATATCTCAAAATGGACATATAGTTATCCTATATTTGAGGCATACATGTCTCAAAATATAGTCCCTGTATGCTATAAGGAGCAGGTAAAATTCTCTCACTTGGTACCCTCTAAGATCCTACCCTATACGTCTTTTCGTTTGACTAATTTTAAGCTGTTTATTTTTTCTGTATGTTATGAGGTAGAATCAAGCCCAGGGGCCCTTTACCACTGACTTACACTCCCTACACTTCTTTTTTTTTTGGACAAACTCTCTCAACATGTAGTTTAGTCTGGCCTTAAACTCATGCAGTCATCCTGCCTCAGTCATGCAAGTGCTGGGATTACAGGCATGTGGCACTATTCCCAGCCTTATTTTTCATGTAATGAGCCTTAATCTTTTGGGCATGGTGCAGTTTCCAGGTGTTGGGCCTCAGACTGAGACCTACAATCTCAGATTCTGTTTTTTTTTAATCATCTGAGTTCCACATAGGTCTAAAGCTCACAGTCATCCTCTATATTCATAAATCAGTAGCCCAAATGGAGTATCTCATCCCTCTGTCCTTTTTACTGATCAGTCTAATGATCTGTCTATCTTGCATCTATTGATTTATAGCCATGTTCTTATTTCTGTGTCTTTGGAGAACCCTGACTAACAAGAAGAAGACACAGCTGGACACTGATACTAAGCCAAAGTTGAAGGCTAGCTGGTTGGAGCCTTAGTTTCAGTTCCCAGAGATATTAAATGTAGGGGAGGGGAGATACTAAAATATAAAATAGGGTACATAAAGTGATTTGTAAGAGAATCAGAAAATGGGAAATAAGGATGTCAATACTTCCTTTCAACAGAATAGAAATGTTTAAAGATTATTAAAAACGGGGGATAGTCAGAATCGATGGGGCCAAATTAGTTTTAAAATAGTGCTTATGGAAATTGGAAGGAAAAGTGGGAATCTTATGGGTTGCTCCATATTAAAGAAACCAAATAAATCATTGTAATTGCTATACTTGGAGCAATTTTGAGACCCACAGGCACAAAAGACCAAGAAACTTAACATCTAATCCCCTAATAAAACAATTATGCTTCTGAAAAAGATAAGTATTTGTCCTTCAGCTGGCATTCTACCTCAGGACTCGAGGTTATATACAGATGGTTGGGTAAAAGGGTCAGAGAGGAAGAAACAACTCTGGGACTTTTTGAAATAGAGCCCAATGTACTGTGTCTCTAAAACATTTTGAAGAGTTTCCAATTATTTTCAGTTACATTGAAAAGGTTTAAAGTATAAGGATTTATCAATGAGGTAAAATTTTAATGAAAATCACATGTTTTGTAAAATTTTATGTGTGCTGATGTTGTTTACTTTATCTAATGCATCATGCAGATGACAATCTAATGTGATTGGGACTACTTCCAGTACACAATATTGAGTATTGATTGGCCAAGCTACAAAAGAGCAGAGGATTTCCTAAACCTATGCACACTGCCATCTTGCTGTTAAATAACTCAAAATGAACTGCAAACTTGAATTCATGGCGAAAGCTTGTAATTACCATACTGAAACAGTGCTTTAATTTTGTACCAAGAAACTTATATTTGTGAGATATTTGTGGGTATGATTTAGATATTATTCAAAATTGTTCCTATAACTGAGGGACGTGATATAACCCTGAACCCTTTAGTATCCTTATTACCATAGGGGATATTAAAGGAATCCTCTAGTAGGAAAAAGAGTCGCTACAAGTGTTCCATAGTAAAAGAGAAGTGGTTTATATAGGAATACAATAAAGGGGTACTTACAGAGGTCTGGAGATCAAGTAGCTTCTTTCCCCTTAGGGATGACATTATAGTCTCCTGAAGCATTCATGGCCACTTAGGTAGTGAGTAACTATTTACTGAGCAGAGAGAGTTGTGAAGTCTATTGAAGGCAGTCTGTAGGTGAATATATAGCATTGTGTTTGAAAGATAGGCATGTTGATTAAAGAAGGTTTAAAGCAGGTAGCTCATTGGACTCAGGTGTATGTGATTGACCCATAAGTTTTGGTGATTGCTGACTCAAGATTACAGACTGATGGATTCACCTTACATATGCTGAAAGAGAAAGAGAGAAATGGCTTGTTACAAATGTATCCATATAGGACATGGCTCCATATTAATGAGGATGGAATTTTTAGAGGTTAAGTATAACATGGTAATCATTACCAAAATATCCACCTTCAAAGACCTCTGAAATAAGGGAGAGAACAATCAGAACTCTATGTTGATTAATTTCTTGAACAGAATCTTATGCATTTTTTCCCTTTTTTCTTAGCCTGTGTCTTCACAAGTTCTACCTATTGTTTGGAAAAGCCCCTGAACAAAAGTTGGCATTAGAAGTTAGCATAGTCTCATGACTCTGTGCCCTCTAACTTTGTAGTTGACGTAAAACCTCTCACACACATTTCCTCCAGCATAGTTTTATTTTCATTTCTGTCATTTTATTGCATGATTTCTTACAACAAAACCATAGTGAACCTTTGTCAATACAAAGAGGGATACAAATCTCAAGTGCATTAAAATGGCAAAAACATTTTTGTGAGTTATGATATTTATAATTTTAAGAAATGCACACACATATGCACAGGCATACATCACTTACTTTACATATGACATTACTTTACATATGACATTAATTCATTTTCATAAAGATACATCTGAAATACATACATACAGTGACATACAGTAAGTATGTCACTTACTTTACATATGACATTAATTCATTTTCATACAGATACATCTGAAAAATCTTTAGCAGTATAGTTAAAAGTAAGCACCTCTGTTCTGGCTGCATTTGTGTTATTGTTGTTATTATTTATTCATAATGGAATGCAGAACCCAGTTTGCTTCTCATAATGGTTTTAATTCATTTGACAAAGATTAGAATTTCATTAACTTCATCAGAGTGTTACCACTTGCTACCTCTGTAGGTAGTAATACCACATTCAAATGCAATGTATAGTATCAAAAAATATCTTGTGAGAAACACCTATTTGTTTATTTAGTTTAAATCCTCAATTCTTTAACAGTTGCTTCTGTTCTTTACTAAATAGCTATCCATGACTGAGAATGTGGGTTTTATTTTTATGTGAATTTTAGAATATTCTGTCTTTCAATATAAATTATTGTAGTTATACGAATTGCCTTTATTTTCAGAGAATTGTTTTAACATACAATTTTGCAGAATGTTCACTTATGTACATTATATAGTATTTGCACTTTGCCTCCACTTGGGTCACAGTTACATTCCTATTGTTTCTGGTGAATGAGTGATAAATTCTAAAATTTTCAATCTTAAAGATGCTATAGTGCAAGCTTCTGCATCTCAATTAAGAGAACTGAGAGTCTACAGAGAAGTGGAGGTTGCCTGGGGTGAGTTCCAGTGACCTAGGGAGAGTTGAAGACCTACATTCTGGCTTTTGAGTTCCTGGGGAGCTACTGGGATGCTAGACTGGGTCCAGCAGATTGCAGGGCCTTAATCAGCCATGCTCAGCAAACTTGTTTCAGTCCAGGAGGCAGGAACATTGCTCGAAGACTCTGGGCTGAATTGGGCTGCCCTGGAGACAGCTTGAGACCATCATTGCCAGCTGCAGAGTTCATATCCACACCCCTAGGACAGGCATTGTACCCAAGGGGCTCTGCGGGCCCCAGTTCTCCAGGCCTAGCTTCTGCATCTCAATCAAGACAGACAAGAATCGGCAGAGAGGTGGAGATTCCCAAAGGTGAGTTCTGGTGACCTGGGGAAAATTAGAGACCTACATTCCAGCTTTTGAATTCCTGGGGAGCTACTGGGACACTGGACTGGGTCCAGCAGATTGCAGGGCCTCAGTCACCCATGCTCAGCGGACTTGTTTCAGTCCAGGAGGCAGGAACCTTGCTCAGCGTCTCTGGGCTCAATTGGGCTGGCCTGGGGATGGCTTGAGACCAGCACTGCCAGCTGCTGAGTTCATATCCACACCCCTAGGACAGGGGACTTGCCCCGGGGGTTTCTCTGGCCCCAGTTGTCCACACCTTGCTTCCACCTCTCAATTTAGGAGGCCAAGTACCTGCAGAGGAGCTGAGACTGCTCCACTAGCTTAAGGTGCAGGAGGAGATTTGCAACACTCCCAGAGGAAGCTTTGGAACACCACTCAAACCAAGGAAATAAAGAAAAAATGACAAAAGGAAAGACCAAAGGCAGGCTCAAATCACCCGCTTCTCCCAAGAAAGCCTGGGAGCCATGTACATAGAAAAAAATAGAAGCCATATACCTGAAATGACTGAAATGATATCAATTGAAATAAAGAAGCAACTAGGGGAAACTATGGAGAAATTCAAATTAGAAATAATTGCCCAGGTAAAAGAAGAAATGATAAAAGAAGTGAAAGAAATAGTGAACACATCTAGTGAAGACACAGCTAAAAAAATAGAGGAACAAAGCAAACAGATAGAATTCCTGAATGAACACTATAAGAAGCAAACAAAGTGCATAAAGCAGATTCAAAGAGATATACAGGAAATCAAAAATTCTATTGAAAGCTGTAAAAACCACCTCAATGAAAGTGAAGATAGAATTTCAGACCATGAAGATAAGATTGAAGCTAGTTAACAGGAAAGGAAAGATCTTTTAAAAATAACAAAGAATTAGGAAATAACAATTCAACAGCTACAAGTTAATGCAAAGAAAAATAACATAAGATTAATAGGGATAAATGAAAAACAAGCGAACAGCCAAAATGATATCAAGAGGATATTTACAGAAGCAATAGCTGAAAACTTCCCAAACATGAGAATGGAAACTGACATTTGGATAAGTGAAGCAAATAGAACTCCAAATAGCCATAACCAAAATAAAACTACACTCAGACACTAATAATCACCATCCCAGAAACCCATCATAAAAACAGAATACTAAAAGCTGTTAGAGAGAAAAGACAGATCACATATAAAGGAAAACCTATCAGAATCACAGCAGACTTCTCAACATAAACCATGAAGTCAAGAAGAGCATGGAGTGAAGTATTTCAGATCCTAAAGGAAAACCACTTCCAACACGGACTGATGTGCCCTGCAAAACTGTCCTTCAAAATGGATGGAGAAATAAGATACTTCCATGACAAAGAAGAGCTGAAAAATTTCATGGCCACACAACCAACCCTACAAGGAATACTGAAAGATATTCTATATTCACATAGGATAAACCCACCAAGAAAGGTAGAAAATTAAATATAATGGAAAGCTAAAGACACAACAGCAGAAAGAAAACATGTCAATAATAAACCAATATATAACAGTTATAACCATTAATGTAAATGGCCTCAACTCACCAATCAAAAGAAACAGACTGGCAGAATGGATCAAGAAACAACATCCAACCATATGCTGTCTACAAGAAACCCATCTTACCCAAAAGGAAACACATAGACTGAAAGTCAAAGGATGGAAAACAGTACTCCATGCAACAAGAAACCAAAAAAAAGCAGGAGTAGCAATCCTGCTTGCAGAAAATGTGAACTTCAAACCAAGAATGATCCAAAGAGATAAAGAAGGTCACTACATACTAGTTAGGGGATAACTTCAAGAGGAAGAGATAACAATCTTAAATATATATGCACCAAATTGTAGAGCACCCAGCTATACAAAGCAAATGTTAACAGAAATGAAAAGTCAAATAAGCAATAACACAATAATAACAGGAGATTTTAACATGACATTGACACAGAAGGATAGATCAACTAGACAGAAAATCAGCAAAGAAATAACATAACTGAATCTCACCTGTGAACAAATGGACTTCATAGATGTATACGGAGTTTTCCATCCAACAACATCAGAATATACATTCTTCTCAGCAGTACATGGGACATTCTCTAAAATAGACTATATACTAGCCCACAGAACATATTTAAGTAAATGCAAAAGAATTGAAATTATCCCATGCATGTTATCAGGTCATAGCGCCATGAAACTAGAAATTAACAATGAAAGCAATTGCAAAAAACCTACAAACACATGGAAACTGAATAATACACTCCTGAGCAATCAGTGGGTCACAGAGGAAATGAAAGAAGAAATTAAACAATATCTACAAGCAAATAAAAATAAAAACACAACTTACCAGAATTTGTGGGATGCAATGAAAGCAGTCCTCAGAGGAAAATTTATTGCACTGAGTTCCCACATCAGGAAGACAGAACAAACACAAATAAACAACCTGATGCTACACCTCAAACATCTAGAAGAAGAAGAGCAAGCCAAGCCCAATGCCAAAAGAGGGGAGGAAATTATAAGGATTAGAGCAGAAATAAATGCAATAGAGACTAAGAAAACAGTACAAAGGATAAATGAATCAAAGAGTTGGTTCTTTGAAAGAATAAATAAAATTAATAAGTCCCTGGCCAACCTTATTAAAAAAACAAACAAAAGAAAAAACTCAAATTCATGCAATAAGGAATGAAAAAGGTAAAATTACCACAGACTCTGTGGAAATACAGAAGATTATCAACACCTATTTTGAAAACCTCTACTATCATAGGCTCGAGAAGACTGAAGAAATAGACAGATTCCTAGATACGTATGAACTACCAAAGCTGGATCAAGAAGATGTAAAACTGCTGAATAACCCAATTTCTATTAATTAAATTGAAAATGTAATTAAGACCTTGCCAACAAAGAAGAGTCCAGGCCCAGATGGATTCACTGCAGAATTCTACAAGAAATACAAAGAAGACTTCATGCCGACACTCCTCAACTCTTCAATGAAATTGAAAGGGAAGAAATTCTTCCTAAGTCATTCCTGGAAGCAAATATTACTCTAGTACCAAAACCTGAGAAAGATCCATCTAAAAAGAGAACTATAAGCCAATCTCCCTAATGATCATATATGCAAAAATTCTCAATAAAATATTAGGAAACAGGATGCAGCAAATCATCCAGAAGATTATACACCATGACCAAGTGGGATTCATCCCAGGAATGCAAGGATGGTTCAATATATGCAAAACAATAAATGTGATCCACCATATCAATAGAGCCAAAAGCAAGAACCACATGATCATCTCTATAGATGCAGAAAAAGCTTTTCATAAGGTCCAACACTCATTCATGATAAGAACCTTACAGAGAATTGGAATAGATGGTCTTTACCTCAATATGATAAAGGCCATCTAGGACAAACCTACAGCCAGCATCATACTAAATGGCCAAAAACTGAAAGCCTTTACCTTAAAATCAGGTACAACACAAGGATGTCCACTGTCACTGCTCCTACTCAACATATTACTGGAAATACTAGCCAGAGCAATTAGACAAGAGAGAGAAATAAAAGGAGTAAAGATAGGAAAAGAGGAAGTAAAATTATTATTATTTGCAGATGACATGATACTTTACATAGGAGACCCCCAAAACTCCATTGAAAAACTCCTAGATATAATAAATAAATTCAGCAAGATAGCTGGATACAAACTCAATACTCAAAAATCAATAGCATTCCTATACACTAACAACAAAAATACTGAAATAGAGATAAGAGAACCCACACACTTCTCATTAGCATCCAAAAAAATGAAATACTTAGGAATTAATCTCATGAAAGAAGCAAAAGAGCTATACATGGAAAATTATAATACCATGAAAAAAGTAATCAAAGAGGACCGCAGAAAATGGAAAGATAGCACTTGTTCATGGAGTGGAAGAATAAATATTGTGAAAATGGCCATTCTCCCAAAATTACTATACATATTCAATGCAATCTCAACCAAAATACCACAAACATACCTCATAGATCTAGAGAAATCACTCCTAAAATTCATCTGGAACCAGAAGAGACCTAGAATAGCAAAGGCAATTCTAAGCAGCAAAGGCAAGGCATGAGGCATCACAATCCATGATTTGAAATTATACTACAAAGCCAAATAATAAAATCAACATGGTACTGGAATAAAAACAGATCTGAAGATCAATGGAATAGATTGGAAGATACAAGCACAACCACAAAATCACTCAACCACCTTATCTTTGATAAAGGGGCCAAACATGTTCGCTGGAAGAATGACAGTCTCTTCAACAAATGGTGCTGGAAAAAATTGGCTATCCATATGCAGAGGACTAAACTAGACCCATGCCTATCACCATGTACTAAGCTAAAATCTAAATGGATCAAAGATCTAAATATTAAAACAGAAACACTAAATGTTGGAAGACAAAGTAGGTAAAAACCTCAAAGATATAAGGGTAGGTAGAGAATTCATGAACAAGTATCAAACTGCACGGGAAATACTTCCCAGAATCAATAACTGGGACCATATTTTATTAAAGAGTTTCTGCATGTCAAAAGAGATTTCCAGCAGAGTGAAAAGAAAACTGATAAATTGGGAAAAAAAATCTTAATGGACTGTCCCTCAGACAAAGGACATCTGTCTAGAACTTATAAAGAATTAAAATAAATCAGACCCGTGAAATTCAAAGACCCAATCCAAAAATGGGCATTTGAAATGAATACACAGTTCTCAGATGATGAAATACAAATGGGAAATAAATGCATGAAAAAATGTTCAACATCATTAGTCATGAGAGAAATGCAAATTAAAACCACACTGAGATTCCATCTCACCCCAGAAAGAATGGCCAGGATAGAAAAAACTACCAGCAACAAGTGCTGGAGAGTCTGTGGGGAAAAAGGAACTCTTCTGCACTGTTGATGTTTAGACTGGTGCAACCACTGTGGAGGTCAGTCTGAAGATTCCTCAAAAAGCTGGGTTTGGAGGTCGATTTGACCCTGCTATTCCACTTCTAGGCGTATTCCCAGAAGATCTGAAAACAGTATACCACAGTGATATATGTGCACCCATGTTTATAGCAGCACAATTTATAATAGCAAGATCTTGGAAACAACCTAAGTGCCCATCAACTGAGGAATGGATTAAAAAGTTGTGGCATTTTTATACAATGGAGTACCACTCAGCTATAAAGAATGATCACATTGAGATATTTATAAATAAATGGATGCAGTTTGAGGCCATACTCATAAGCGAAATAAACCAGAATCAAATGTGTAAATACCATATAGTCTCCCTAGTATGGGAGTTGATAAGAGTATATAAGATTTTATGGTAGGCATGAGTCCCCATCTCATAGCTTTGAAGGCTTTCAATGTTTTGAATCATCTGTTGGAATGGTTTTATTCTGTTTTGTTTCACTTTATTATGCCTGATGGTATGAACAGCTGTTTTGAAGAAAACAAAACATTATGACAGTTATTGCTGATTTAATATCATCCTTCTTAGAAGTCCTACCATGCTTCTATTCTTCTACTACCATTGGTTCTATCTATCACATTGTGTCTTATTGGGATTTGATTATGTGTGATAGTATAAACAAAAATTTTTATTGAAAATGAGATTTTATAGTACCCATTGATCATTCTCTGTTATTTGGTTCAGAATGCCCTGTAATTCTGTCAATCTTTGAATGATTTTATACTATTTTGTTATGTTTCATATTATTGTATTTGAAACTATGCTTAACTATAGCAGAGAAAGACATATTGTCATAGCTATTAATGTCTGGTTGTTTTAATGTAAAGTACTGTGTTGCCTATGTTGTCCTGTTCTGATCTGCTCTGTTCTGCCCTCTTTTGTTTTATTCTCTTTAAAATAAAAAAAACATGCTAGAGTGCTCACTTAGGCAGCAAATATACTAAATTAAATATATAAATAAATCTAAATTCTAGAATGCTCTCTATCTTAATTATATAGAAAGGTGGTCAGAAGTATAGCAGATGTACACTGATGTCCTGTTTGTCACAGTTTAAACATTTTAGTGTTGAACAAACCATACTCACTAGAATGTACATAGACTCTTCCTGGATATTTACTGACTCTAGCCGTAACTTTAATGTACTTTGCAAATGTATTCTGGTTGCATAGTCCCCTGACTTGCTTTCACACACTTCCTCCTATGGTTCGGTGCTCACCTTCTGTTTTGCCACTAGATGGTACTCCTATATTTTTTGTGTACTTCAAGTACAAGATTTTGTTGCTCTAAAAAGCAGCATCACAATAATTAAGAAATATAAATATTAAATACCAACTTTAAATAAAATGGTTTTAAACTCTTTTTACCAAATTTAATTACAGCTATGATATGCATGTGTGTAAAATCAAATTTAAATGCAGGCTTTTGAGATCTAGAACATGTAATTTATTTTCCACTTTTCATTCTGTTATGTGAATACTTTAGAATAATAATTATAGTTATTGTTCAATAAATTTATATGATATCATTCTCTTTCAAATTAAGAGTATTGAAGTGCTAAAATGTCACACATATATATGATACAAATTTATTAGACTGCTACATTTTAAAATATCTCATAATCTCCTAAATTTCTTCTCAATTACATATATTTAGTTTTCTGTTCTGGTTTCTTGGTAGTTAATCTTCCAAAAGAATGATATATTGTTAAATAGAGAATAAATCTGAATGTTGTCTTACATTGGTAAAATTAGTTTGGTGTAGTTTATTCTGACCACTACTTCTAAATATTGGACAGTTTTTAAACAATATATAATGCACTAGCTAAATAAGATAATGACTATATTGTTTTAATTTTACACATGAAAAAACTAACAATTGCAGAATTTATGCAACTTTCCCAAAGACACTTAACTAGTTATTTCTCGAGTCTGATGGCCGCCTTATTCAGATTACACAGTCTTAATCACTATTTCAACATCTAATAAAATAGCCGTGGTGTTATTATAAAAATACATTCCAGAATCAAAGGAAACAATAAGTGAGGATTTCATATGCATTTCTGTATACAAAGTACAAACTGTTTGCTTCAAGAACAACAAAAAAAATTTCTAGATCTATATTCCTTTTTAAGCAGAAAACATCTGGCTGTAAAGTCATAATTTGAGCAGGTAGATAAACATCTCAATATTATATAACTTCAATTTGTAGATATTAAAAGGGAAACATATGACATATGAAATCACTTTATTATAACAAATTCTCCTATTTCAATTTCAGTAATGGGTTTTTTTTAAATTTTGGAGTTTGAAAGCTAAAATTTGAATGTGATTGGCTTAACAGATTGTCATTCTATTTAAATATGCTAGATTTTTATAGGGTAAAAGAAGCTTAAACTCATCAGTATCGGGAAAAAATTATCAACTTCTCGTCATTTTGCCACAGAAGTGTGAGAAAGTGAGCCATAAAGAATACATAGTTAGGAGAATAAAAAGGAGAAAAGATAGATAAAGGGTAAAAGCATAAAAAATGGTACAGTCAGTATCAAACTGTGAAAAAGAAAGATTTCTGAGAAGTGACTCATGAAGAGTGTCAAAGACAAGAAAATAAATTTATTAGTACATATATATAAATGTGTCATATATAATGCATATATATAATGTCATATATAATGCATGTCATGTATATAATGTGTGTCATATGTAATGTGTGTCATATATAATGTGTGTCATATATAATGATTATATTTCTTACGGGAAGTTGGTGTATGTATGTAATCCATCTCAGTTCCTTTCAACATCATCCCTTTTCCTCAATCACCTTCTCTCTTTTTCATATGTTTGCGATACATAATGTCTACATTCCTTGTGTGAAATTGGCACATATATACAACACATCCGAATCCCACTGCACCCACATGCTAATAAAAAATGAATAAATGTTATAGGACCTTCAGAAATAAAAGGCAATGGAATGAAGCAGCTTTTGTCTCCTAAATTATGAATATAACCATCAAAACTCCTTCTCAAGTTTCTGACATGCCAGAAGTTATAAACAAAAATAGATCCTGCTCCTTGGAAAAAACTGAAATAATAAGAATGAGCTAACATTAAAGTAACTTTAAGTGGGGAAATTTGGTGCAAAGCATCACCATTCCTATCTTCCTGTCTCTGACATGCTTCATAATGTCTCATGCACTGAAACGCAGGTGATCCCCTAATAAAAAATACTTTTGCCATCAGGGAGATCGCAGCTCAAATAGAAGAGGGAAGGAGGAAAAATTTCAAAGCTAGAACTGACTCAAAGATTAAAATAGACTCTGCCCTAAGAATGAAGACAAAGAAAGAGTTCACAACATAAATGCAATTTTAAAATGACACGAGTTCAAAGAAGCACTTTTCAAGTGTGTATTTGGACCCTACTTTGGGGACACAAGTACAGATATAATTTATAAATAAATTCTGAATTTATAGTGTAGCAATTTTCCACCTGTATTTATATCACTAACTATGTGTAGGTTTTACTTCTTCAAATAAAGGCCAAATATTACTAGAGGTTTGTGTAGAAGCAATATGTATAAGACATCTCAGCATTTCATGTACTAGGATTACACAGACACATGCAGGGTCTATAGTAAGAGTCTAGTTGGGAAAAATAATAATCACTGTACCAAAAGGAGTGATTTACAGTCCTAAATAAATGAAATGAAGTGAGATTGAATATTTGCAAGGGGGAAAACACAGTTCAGGAGAATTCCTACCATTATATCATTTAAAACAAGAAACAGGTTTCACATACCAAAACTCACACTTCTGTAAATGATGGATATCAGTAAAAGTCAGGGAAGCATGAAAACAGACTTTGTGTAATGAAAGACTGAAAAACAAAAAACAAGGAGAAGTGAGTTATTCCTTCCCCTCTTTTTATACTTTGTAGTAATTTCATATTTTTCCTTTCTCTTTTGGGTCTATGCCACATATTCAAATTAATGAAATATTAAAACAAGAAAATGTAGTTATATAAAAAAAAGAGTATCACTTTTTAATAATGACTAATTCTTTTTAAGTTTTTATTAGCACCTACTTGGAGCACTTAATGATTACATTTGTTGTGGAGAGTTGGTACATGTACAGAACACATCTTAATTCATTCTGCTTCTCTTGGCATTGCAGCTGCTTCTGATTACAGATGTCAATGTGTCCAATTTCTCCTGGGCAGCCAGGATGAATCACCCCAGCAAGCAGAATAACTCTCTCCTTTGCCTGTTGTTTCAGAGAAATGTGGGACAAAAAGTGACTGAGCAGTATTAACATTTGTGTCTTCCTTAGAAGTATCTACCTTGAAAACTAAGACATCTAGGGCAGTGGGAATGAAGTTCCCACTGCCCTAGAATGAATGGAATGAATGGAAACAGAAGTTTGCCATTGAGTCAGTACAAGTAATAATCAGTACCATCAACACATTCTCCCTGCTCAATACTTGGATGTGTGATTGCTAACAATGGAAGAAACAAACTCCACTCAGCACTTCCTGACTGAAGCAAACAAAGCATCTGAGAACCTTTCCTTAGCCTCCAAATGCATTAGCATCTGCTGAGGGAATGGTTTCATTCTATCAGTCCAGCTTCTCAGCATGGTGGGAGTGTTAGCCTTCTTGGGTTGCTCTAACTTAATAACACTGACTAAGTATTTTAAACAACAAAACTAATTTTTATCACAGGTATGGAGACCGAAAGTTCATGATTAAATTGAGAGAACAAGTCCAGTTTCCAGTGAGGGCCCTCGTCCTGGCTGGCAGACAGCCTGATCTGTGTCCTCCTATGACATTTCTTTTATGCAGGTGCAGCTGCAGAGAGAGAGGGAGTTGGAAAAGGAGAGGGAGCGGGAGAGAGATGGAGGGAGGGAGGGTGAAACCAACCCTGGCATCTCTTCTAGTTTTAGTGTACTAACACTAATTTTACTTGATCAAACCACCATGCTTAAAACTTCATTTAAATTTAATCCCTTAGAAGGTCCATCTCCAAATAGAACAGCACTGAATATAATTGTCTTAATACAAGAATTTCAAGGGTTCACAAATATTCATTCAGCCCATAGCAGTAGGGAACATGGTAAAAACCAGCAAATTCCATCCCAGGCACTCATTTCCCTCTTCTTTTAGTACTGTGATGGAAGTACCTTGATTAGAATGGTTGTGTAAAACACTACTATAGGGAATGAGGCTTTATGTCAGTCCCTAGAAGATAGTTTTGGAAGAAGTATTACACTCAGAAAAAGGTAAAGTTTTATCTTATTAAATATTCCAATAAGAAGTTCACAACAATGCTACCTTTTCACCATTGAAACAACTCTACTATTTCCAACAAGTTTAGAATATTCAGCTGAGTCAGTATCAGCTACTTTTTGGTCTAAATTTCAGAAAATCAAGCCAAACAACCTCTTGGAGCCCTTTCTAACTTCTTGAGCTAAAACATTAAATTTAGAATCTCTGCAAAGCAAATCCATAACAAAATTTTTAATCTGATCCAATTTTATACTTTTAAAAAATTTTCTCATATTAATGCTTATTATATATTCCATATATGTTGCTATATGTTAGAAAATGAAGTAGTTATGTTGGAATACTGCATATTTTTTATAGGTCACATTTTTATGTTACCTATTTAGCCTGGTTAGTATTGCACTTGGGATTAAAAAGGCTGTAAGTAAAGAGGGTTTCGAGGATCAGATCTTGAAGATCTTGAAGCAGTATTGTGTAAGAGAATTGTCTAAGGGAAGATCATTACTGTTTACCCTGACAAAATGGTATAGTATTAATCTCAAAGTGGGTGGAGATGTCCCAGAAAATATTGATCAAAATTTGGGATGTTAGTGTCTCCAGTTTAATCTGAGTTTTTCCATATATCTCCATTCCAACAAGATTTTCTTCCTTTCCAATCAGTTCTATGGACTTAACATAAATAATTAGCTATATATATATATATATATATATATATATATATATATATATACATACACACACACACACACACACACAAATATACATATATATGCCAATTACAGAAACTCCAAAGCCAATTGAGAAAGCTCCCCTTTATAATTATCCTCATCTAGAACCATTCTTGTACAAAATTCTGCTAATAAAGGTTCCATAGAGAAACAATACTAGTAGAGTCTGTGTGCCTGTATACAGAGGTTTATTTTAGAAATTATCTCAGGCAGTTACAGAGGTTGGCAACACAAGTGTCTTCAAGGCATGCAAAAATCCGGGGCAACCAAGAGTGGTGACGGAAGACTGACACAAGGTTATCTACTGACCATTTCTTATCAGTGGACAGAAGTCGGGGGTTTGTCTTTGTTTTTTTTTTTTTTTTTTCATGCTTTCAACTGATTGGATGAGGCCAATTCATCCTAAGAAAAATAATATGCTTTACTCAAAATTTACAGATTTGAGTTTTAATGTTATTCAATAACACCCATACAGAAACCTTCAGGAACAGTTTCATCAAATAACTGGACAAAATGGTCCAGAGAGGTGGACTCAAAAAAATAACCATTATATCTAGCATAGCAATAAAATTGTATATTACTTGTACATGTCAAATGTTTTCTTATTATAGTAAATTATCCTATCTCTGGAATTGTCAAAGGAAGAAATGATTTTTAATTTATTTTTAAAATTGTTCTTTTGTTTTTCATTTTACTTTATATTTGGTACTGTGGATGGAACTCACAACCTTACACTTGCAAGGCAGGCACTTATGCCTCCAAGCTAAATCCCCAGCCCTGTTCTTTTATTCTTTATTCCTTTTTTACTATTTTTTGTGCAAGGTAGTGAAATGAAACACTATTTTCTCTTTTTTATATAAATGACTTTATCATAAATAGCAGCCAGTTGAGAAATACATCCTCATTTCATTGTTTATAAAAACAGTATCTTTTTCTGCCCTAAGGTACACAGCTCAGGTATGCTCAGGTGAACTGCATGATTTCTTTCAAGGACTCCAGCTGCAAAAGCATTCACTTTCCTGGATCTAATATTGTTACTGAGGTAAAGGAGGAGAGACGAGTATGTTGTGGTTTTTAAAAGCCTTTATTTGGATTAAATACAATATTCTTCTTTGCATATATTGTTGGCAAAAAACATTCACCTTGAGAAACCCTGATAAACTGGGCTAGGTGAATGCAAAGATACATATTTTTCTACTTCAAACCAATTTTGTGAAACATGGTGAAGGAGATGCTTAGGATACTAAGTTCAAGGAGGGCATGAAAGTTAAGAGATCTAATCAGACCATCATATATAACCAAAGAAGTACATTTTAACTCGAAACATAACATCTTAGTAAGCAGGCAACTTGTTAAATCTTACAGTTCACTTCAGTTTCTTTGTTGAAGAAGAATAATTTTATTTCACATTAACTTCTAGTGGAAATGTAGCATTATGGCAAATGTAAATTTGATATTTAAAAATATCTAAAACTGGATTACTGAATGCTTTGCTAAAGTCATATAGTGATAAAATATTTAGCATTATCAGTAATAATTCTGTTGACTAGATTATGTCAGGGTTTTATATATATGACTTGCATGTTGTTATATAATGCTAATAAGACTCATTATTTCTAAAAATGAAAAAACTGAAAGAAAAAATTTAAATACCCATGATTAGGTAGAATTAGCAAAATCAGGATTTAATTTCAAGCATATAAAAGCCATAGAATCACACATCACATAGAAAAGGAATATATACATTTCCATCTTATTTTAATATATTAAAAGATTTATGCTATACAAAACTGATAACAGATATGATGTATTTAAAATCTATATTATTCTTTCTGAAAAGAGTATGAAATATAGATGCACAAGACCTCAGTTAACTTTTTCTAAAGAACTTTGCAAGCAATTATGCACTTAATTTAGAAGGATGTGTTTCTCATAAGGATAAGATGCTAGAGTGATGGATTTTGCACTTACAGATTTAAATTTAGGTAATAGATAATTTGTCCTAATCAGACTCTAAAGGAGTTATTTTTAAAGACATTCCTATCATTCATCTCATCAGTTTCTCTCAAATATTCATGCTATGTATTTCTTTCTGTCATGTACGTTGATTAAGAGACAAAAACACCAGTTGTAAATGTGTTTTCAAGATTATCTTTAGAGAGGTAAATTTTAGCACGTGCGCTGATGGGAGTATTTTCTTAAAGCTATAGTTTTCTTAAGCTAACATCAAGATATTTAAATACGGGAACAAAACAAGAATCTTATATGACAACATATGCTGTATGCATTTATATCTGCTAAATTATATAGAAGACGCAATGTGAATTATATATTTCCAGGAGTGGGTATACAATGGCCTATGTCTTTTATAGGTGGAAAGACAAAATCTTTTAATTTACCCTATCTGGCATATGTGTTGAAACTTTTGGATTATCATAGGAGATAAACAGCTCTAGCTGCAACAGTTTGTCAGTACCCACCAGGACAGTCCACAGGCAACTACTTAAAAGTATGCAAAACAACTCAGGCATGGTGACGTAAACCTACAGTCCCAGCACTCAAGAGACTGAGACAGGAGAATCACCCTGAATCCAGCACAGGCTATAGAGTGCGCTCAAGACCAGTTTAAACTACATAGTGATATCCTGCCTCAAAAAAACCAAATAAACACATTAAATAAAAAAGTATGAAAAACAGAAATAAACTTATTCTTTGAGGTGAGTCACAGCTATTATTCCTGGTAAAAATGGATACAGAAAATAAAATAGTAAGTAAGCAAATTCCATGAGAAAGTATCCTATATTTATTACCAAGAAATGTAATTTTAAACATTTGGGTATCTCTTAAATTTTTAATGATGACGAGACTAATTTTAGAGTCTTCATATATATCTTATACTTACTATCATACACTAACTAGGTTTAGGAAACTGAAAAATTCAACAAAAAATTGATCATATAGGTTTCTGTTCAAAATGATACAGTGTTGTAGTATGCTTATACAGGAAAATGTGAGTAAATTTGATTGGTTGTAAATCAGTGTACAAAATTATTGTTTGAAAGAAACACACTCACTAGCTTTTATTATACCAAAATGTGAAATTCAGCAGAAGAAATTCAACTGGGAATTGTGAAGCATAAGGGGTTTTATTTTGTAATAAAGAAGCCAATTTTTTGTCCACTAACTTTCTAGAAATCATTTGTCAAGATTCAGTAATGACTCCTTCTTCGTTGTTCTTACTGGCAGAATGACAGGACAAGAGGGAAGCTAGAAAAAGAAGTGAATGCATGCATCAGTTTCTATTACTGAGCTAAAATCCCCACAACTTCAACGTAAAGAAGTGAGATTTATTTTGGTTAACGGTTTCAGAGTTTTCAGTACATGGTAAATTGGCTCCAAGGTGTAGGAAGTATATGGCAGAGGAAGTCTGTTCAACTCGTGCCAACCATGGAGAAGCACACAGGGGGAGAGTCGAAGAGGAAGGTACAAGGTACATTCCCTAAGGTTTTACTTTCACAACCTTCTTCCTCTAAATAAGTTTTATTTTCTTAAAGCTCATTCTGTTATAAAACTATCAATGGCATAACTCATTGCTGAGATCAGTGCCTTTACAATCCTGTACCCTCTTTGGGAGTCCCTCAGACATATTAAGTTTTCAATCAAAATTGACCAATAGGGTGGCATTTGAAAATCCACAACTCTCAGCCTTTAATTTAAAAGCTATATTTGAAAAATGTGGTTAGAACACAAAATTTTAAGTTGTTTAAATTTATTGTTGACTAGAAACAAACTATTGCTTAAGACATCCCTATTATTGAAGCATTTTACTTTAAACTGCTAGCCTCCCCTGTTGGTAGCAAACATCTACTTCCGACCCCTGTGAGTTTGATGAGTTTAGATAGGAGATCCTGTTAGTAATTACTGCATCTTTTGAAAAAAATCTGCAATGGATAACTTAACACTTCCAAGAAGTACTTTCCCCCTCTTTTCTCATTCATCAAAATAGGCTGTATGAGAATAATTCTTCTCCTGTAAGTCACAGTGAAACAATATAACTAGTAAAATAAGCATATTCATTAATATTTTAGTGTTGTTCTGCATATGTCTACCTACATAATTTATTTACTCATTATGTGATTTCCTAAGGTCATCATAAAAAATACCCAAAACAGGATAGCTTCCACAGGGACTAGTGAGTAAGCATGCTGCAAGGCTGAGCTGCCTGGGACTGCTGCTGCTAGGTGAGGGTTAGTTAGGGTAAGGGTTAGGGTTAGGGAAATTACTATACATCCCATGGAAATTCAAAAGATCATGAACACCTACTTTGAAAGCCTCAACTCACATAGGGTGGAAAACACAGAGGAAATGGACAGATTTCTAGAAACATATGAACTACCAAAGCTCAACCAAGAAGATATAGTAATTTTGAATAATGCAATATCAGCTATTGAAATTGAAAATGTAATAAAAAAAAAACTTACCAAACAGAAAATTCCAGGTCCTGATGGATACACAGCTGAATTCGACAAGAAATTTAGAGAAGATTTGATGCCAATACTGCTTAAACTCTTCAATGAAATTGAAAAGAAAGCAATCCTCCCTAAATCATTCTTAGAGGCAAGTATTACTCTGATACCAAAAACAGAGAAAGACCGAACCAAAAAGGAGAACTATAGGCCAGTCTCACTAATGAACACTGATGCTAAGATTCTCAATAAAATACTGTTAAATATACTCAGCAAATCATCAAGATGATTATACATCATGACAAAGTGGGATTCATTCTAGGAATGCAGAGATGGTTTAACATATGCAAATCAATAAATGTAATACACCACATCAACAGCCAAAAATAAAAACCACATGGTCATCTCAATAGATGCAGAAAAACTTTCAATAAAGGCCAACAAATGTTCATGATAAAAACCCTTCAGAATCTTGGAATACACAGTGTCTACCTCAACCTTATAAAGACCATCTATGACAAACCAACAGCCAATATTATACTAAGTGGAAAAAAACTGAAAGCGTTCACTTTAAAATCAGGAACAAGATTAGGATGTCCACTATCACCACTCCTATTCAATATAGTTCTGGAAACACTAGCCAGGGCAATCAGAAAAGAGAGAGAAATAAAAGGAATAAAGCTAGGAAAGGAAGAAGTTAAATTATCACTATTTGCAGGTGACATGAAACTGTATATAGAAGACCCAAAAAACTCCATTAAAAGACGACTAGAGGTAATAAACAAATTCAGCAGTGTAGCTGGCTGCAAAGTCAGCACTCAAAAATGAATATCATTCCTGTACACAAACAAGAAACTTACCAAAAGAGAAATTATGGAAATAACTTCTTTCATAATAACATCTAAAAAAGTGAAATACTTATGAATCAATCTAAGAATGTAACAGACCTGTATGCTGAAAATTATACTACACTAAAAAAGGAGGTTGAAGAGGATATTAGAAAATGGAAGGATATTCCTTGCTCTTGGCTAGGAAGAACCAACATTATAAAAATGTCCATATTCCCAAAACTGTTATACAGATTTAATGCAATCCCAATCAAAATACCATTGACATACCTCACAGATCTAGAGAAAACACTCCTAAAATTCATTTGGAAAAAGAAGAAACCTAGAATACCAAAGGCAATTCTGGGCAATAAAGGCAAGGCAGGAGGCATCTCAATTCCTGACTTGAAACTGTATTACAAAACCACAGTGATAAAATCAGCATGGTAATGGCAAAGAAAAAGACCTGAGGACCAGTGGAAAAGACTAGAAGATACAAATATAGGTACAAAGATACTCATCCACCTGATATTTGACAAAGGGGCTAAACATGTTCACTGGAAGAAGGATAGCCTGTTTAATAAATGGTGTTGGAAAAATTAGCTCTCCACATGCAGACGACTGAAATTAGATCCATGCCTATCACCATGCACAAAACTAAAGTCTAAGTGGATGAAATACCTAAACATTAAAACAGAAACACTAAATCTACTGGAAGATAAGGTAGCTGGAAATCTTGAAGATATAGCAGTAGGCATAGAATTCATGAATAAAACGCAAATTGCACAGGAAACACTTCAGAGAATCAAAAACTGGGATCTCATATTATTGAAAAGTTTCTGCACTTCAAAAGAAATCAGCAACAGAGTGAAAAGAAATCCCACAGAATGGGAAAGAATTTTAGCCAGCAACCCCTCAGACAAAGGACTTATATCAAGAACATTGAAAGAATTGAAAAACATCAACTCCCCCAAATTCAAAGACCCTCTCCAAAAATGGGCACCTGAGATGAACACACAGTTCACAGATGAAGATATACAAATGGCTAATAAATACATGAGCAAGTGTTCACCATCACAGGTCATTAGAGAAATGCAAATTAAAACAACACTGAGACTTCATCTCACTCCGGAAAGAATAGCTGCCATCAAGAAATCAACTGATAACAAATGTTGGCGAGGCTGCGGGGGGAAAAAGGAACACTGCTCCACTGTTGGGAGTGTGGACTGGTGCAATCACTATGGAAATCAATATGAAGAATTTTCAGAAGACTAGGATTGGAAGGTCCATTCACCCAAGCTATTCCCCTCCTGGGTATTTTCCCAGAGAAACTAAAAAGTTCATATCACAGTGATATATGTGCACCCATGTTCATAGCAGCACAATTTCTAATAGCTAAATTTTGGAAACAACCAAGATGCCCATCAACTGCAGAGTGGATGAAAAAGATGCAGTATTTTTACACAATGGAAAATTACTCAGCTATAAAAAAAGATGATCTTGAAGCCTTCATAGGGAAATGGACACAACTGGAGACTATCCTCAGTAGTGAAATAAATAAGAATCATATTTTTAAATATCACATAGTGTCTCTACTTTAAAAAGCAATAAGAAATGTAAGAGTAATAAAACCCAAAATGCAGAATTGCTGTTTTAAAAAAGAAAGGAAAAGAAAGTGCTCTAAAATATATAACTGCATGTATGTTTAAGTGTGTAAGATAGATGACCATATTACTGTTTTTGTTAAATCATTGAACAGAACTGTTAACAGTCTCACTGTTTGAATGTGTACTTTGTATGCTTTAATTTTGTAACTTGAACAACTATTTCCAAGATGACAGTATGTAATTTATCAAGTAGTGATTTCTTCGTGTTTTTTTGTTCTTTTGTTTTTTTCCTTTGGAATTCTGTATTGTTGCTACCTTTTTTTCTGTTTTTTTTTTTTTTTTGCTTTTCCCTCTTTAAATAAAATTTTTTAAAAACAGGATAGTTTATAAAGCACAAGACTGCTTTGTTTTGTCTTTTTTTCATAATTTGGGATTAGAAAAAAAATCAAAGTTGAAGCAATTAGCAGATTTTTGTTTTGGTTTTCCTGCTGGAGATGTTTCCCCTGGCTTGCAGACAGCTGTCTTTCATTGTGTTTCCACAGTGCTCTCCTCTTTGTTATCAGCATCTTTAATATTTTTTTTAAACAGGATCTCATTGTGTAATTCAGTTGGTGCTTGAACTGAGCCCACTGTGTAGACCTGTCTGGCTTCAAACCCAGGGCAGTAGCACAATCATCTCAGTCTTCCAATTACCAGTTTTCTTCTTTATGAGACATTATTCATATTCAAAGAAAGCCCACCCTACAGATTTCAGTTAACATTAATTTCCTCTTTAAAGACACTAGCTACCCAAATATTTGTATTTTGAGATATTTGAATATAAGAATTTTACATATAAATTATTTTAAAGAGTATAATTTATCTCATATTACTATTATTGTAAGATATTGATTTGCTTGTGTCAAGTGTAACCCAAAAATTGAGATTTATGTTAACAATACTATTATGCAATTTTTAATGAAAATTTCAATACAAATGTAAGTATAAACCTTTCTATAAGAATACAATGTTATTCAAGTGAGAATGAATAAAAATAACTAATGAATATTTTATAATAATTTATACTTCATTTTGAGCTCAGTGCATTGTGTTTTTTTGACATACAGTATTCTTTTATATTAATATACTAAAATCTATAATTATGTTACCTTATAATTATAAATATACATGTATTTCCAGCTTAAAATTTAATTTTTAAGTTCACTACATGCATTTTCAGTCAAGTGGCCATACTGATATGTCAAATATAACACGGATAAAATGGACTCAATAAATTCTTTTCCTGTATCATTCCTCTAATATCAAAACCTAAAAGATTTTTCAAGAAAAATTTCACAAATTGTATTTTATCTAATTTCTTAATTACAGAAACATCCTTTAAATTGCATTATGACAATTGACTTCTTGATGTTTCTTGTCATTATGTTTTAAGCCTCGCATAGGCTTTCTTAATGTCTTTCAATTCTCAAACCTCTTCAGCAGTTTCCAAAATTCTGATTTATTTATTGTATTCATGCTGAAACTTCTCATTATTTTGTCCTAATTACATCTTGAGCAGAATATATCCACTCTCGTTTCCCAATATATGCTGCTTTTAGACAAATGTTTAAATAGTACTGGAATTCAGTCTTCTACGTTTTGAGAACATTATAATCAATGTTCAACTACTCTGATACTTCTAATATAATCTTGAGGCACTTCAAAGTAGAATTTTGGCCTATGAATTATTTGTGAAAGTATGAAATTTAGCATTCATTATATAAACAAACAAATTTTTCATTATTGCATCAGTTGTTTATTGTTCTTTGGAAATGTTGCCACAAACCAAGTGACTTCAAGGTACCTGCTTCTATTAACCTCTCAGTGTCTATGCGTCACATATGAAGTGCAGCTTAGGTAAATCCTCTGCTCCAAGGCCTCACAGGTTGACTCTGGGGTTTAGTTCCGTACTGTTTGGATGTTTGGATTAACAGCTCAGGCTCCTGTCAGGTTGATTAAAATCATCCTTTAAGGCACTTTCCTTGCTATTACTTTACAGAATGGAAGCTTGTTTTTTATTTGTTAATCGGTGAGGAAAAGTGAATTTTCTGGTTACAGTAATACTAATAAATTACACAGTTGTTAAATAATCATCAGGTGCATGCTTTCACGTTTGCCGCTGGTTATAAACAAGCCTCGGGCAGCACTGCTGCATGCAGGAGAGAGCAGTTGGAACAGGACTTGAAGGCTCTACGATGGCTCTTTTCAGCACCACTGTAGAGATGAGCTGCTATACACATCTTTATCTAAATCATGTACTTATTTGATGATAACACTTCATTCTTAATATTTATTTATAAAGTTTGCTTACAGTGTTTTGCTTTTTCACTTTGGAATCTATGTTAGTTGACTCACATTTTTCTCTTTAAGAGCAATTTCATAACTACAAATTCAGCTAATGTTGCAACGTATCAGTGGATAATTTGATGATGAATAAAGAATAACAAATGAGTTTTAATTATCTCCATCTCTCTATCCTTACTAAGAGAATAATAATCCTGGGGGATTATAAGAGGAAAATATCACCCTCTCCTCATTTTTTAAGACACAGTCATGATCTTCTTTCAATGTCTGATGAAATTAGGTTCATCTGTGTAAAACAGAAGCAATTTCATGCAGAAACCATATATCACACATAAGCTTCACAGCAGCGCAATATTCTATATGAGACCCTAGTTCAAAAATGCTTATAATTGAGTCAGTTCTGAATATTAGACATACAATGCAAAATTACTTTTAACCAAGCAATCTAATAAGATTTTGAAATTTAATCTTGATCAGAACTATATTAGGAAGATGAATATTTTAAGAGAAGCTTAATGGTTATCAATCAAACATGATACAAATTAATTTTGACCCAAAGTAATGCACTACTCTGTAAATATTCTTTCCTGAATAAATGGATTTCTTAAATTAAAGTCAGCATTAAATGGCATCATCTTTTCTTTTTTCCTTTAATAATAACTGTTTTCAGAATTTATTATTTTAAATAGCTGCTGAAACTTAATGTAAGATAAGAGAATCTGTATCCGAATATAAAATAATGACAGATAATGTGAGCTTGGTAATAAAAAAGCAAATCGTTTCAACTGAGAAAACACTTTTAATAGATCTGATTTAACAGAAGTGTATGGCTGCCAGACAAATTGCTAACATTTCTATGTTGAATGGTGATATGCATTCATTAGTACTTATCAAAAGATACTTATTTTATCTACTGTCTTGAACTTATTGTATAATACTCTATATTTTTAATCATCCAACATATATTTACTAAACTATTATTTGTCTGTTTTACTACATAAATCAAATATTAGACACTTAAAACCGTTAATAGGCTAAATGTAATATGGCTTTTAGCTATGTGAAATGTAGATTCTATGATTAAAATGATTTTTTACACGGTTAGATACCAAAATGAAATTCTTACAACCATAATACTTCATTTGAATTGGTTTATAAATGTCATGTTACCTATAAGGCAATGACTTGTGTAATGGATTTTAGAAATCTTTTTTTCCTAGTCGTGTTAAACACTTCAGAGGTGAACTTTCAAAGTCACACAAACTTATTATCAGACTAATGTTAGCTGAGGTATATAAAAGTTCAAATAAGTTTATTTTTACTAGATCTCTAATGCTAAATAATTTTACATAAAACAAGCAATTTGCATATGAGAGCACACAGATTTTGGTTACATTGAATTATACTTCAATGACTTTGTGAAAAATGACTGCAAAGACTTGATATGAGTGAATTTACGGATTTTATTTAATAACTATGATACCTTAAGAAATACAATGGAGAACATTATTCACTATACTTGATGTGAATCTATTATGGATAAAACATTTATTTTTCTTTCAAAACCTTGAATATGAATGGGATTTGAAGAAATAAGTGAGAATGGAGCACTACAAAGCCCTAAAGACTACAATGATACTATTGACCACAAGAAAATATAATAGATTGTTAAAAGAAATGGTAACTTCTGGTAGAGAAGTCACAGAATACTTTTGTGAAAGAAAGATCACTGTTTTGCCCAGACAGTTCTTGTTATAATACAATACAAAAGGAAAGAATACAGATACTAAAAAAATATGATAAGTGGCATTGCCATGATAACCAGGAAGTGAATTGATGTTGGAGAAAGGTTACTTACTTGTAAAATATTTGGTGAAATTAAGGCTGCCATAACTTACAAGATTACCAATGTATCTAGTACATAAATGAAATGGTGGTATGTGCTTCAGTCTGAATATCTTGAAACTGCTTCTTGTAGATTCTTCAGTGAGTAAGGACCTTCAAAGCCAACTGTACCTTGGGACCTAGATTGAATCATAAGGTTTCCATGCAAAGATGTTTGGTTGTATAAATATCTTTTGCTAGAAAAAAAATGATTATACTAAAGTTGAGATCATTAAATAGACATCTCATAGTTTTAGAGTCATGTATATTAGAATATTTGACTAATAGACTAATGGGAATCAAGTATCTCAAAAACACCATTTTAAGACCATTAGTTTTAAAATACTCTACATATGCTATCATAGGTAACTAAACGTGATGACATGCAAAAAGTCTTATGAGATCCAAACACTGGAGAGGCCGTGAGCAGGCTAACATTTATGTGAGCTAAAACAAGAAATAGTTTTCAAAGGTGTCTTTTTTTGTGGGGCAGGAAGGATTAACAAAAGAAAAAGAAAGAAATCTCAAATAGTAGACTAAAAACTCAAGGAAAACAATAGGCAAAGATCATGTTAGTGGAAAAATGAAGACTAAGAAAATCTCTTTTTTTCGTTGTTGGGAAACCTGCTAGAATTTTACTCAACAAGATCTTTATGTAATAGAATACCACAATGTGCCTTTTACTGTATTTTTAAAATTTAAATATTCTGGCAACCAGGCCTGGAAGAATCCAAAATTCCTCAAACAGAGCAGTGGGAGGAATCCCGGTGATTGGCTCCTCCCCCTGCAGAGTGGGACCAGGCCACCGGGGGAATGCCAGCCACACAGTAGGACTGACTAGGGCACATGTGATGGACAGGAAAGACTAACAGGGTGGAAAAAACCTGAAATATGAGCCAACAGTTGATAAAATAGATGAACAAGCATTGTACTTAGGGACAAAGACACATGGAGTAGAAGCAGGTGGATGGGGTTACCTCCCCTTTTTAAACTCAATTTTGTTTTATCTTGTTTTATTTTTTATCTTACTTTCTTTTCCATTTTTCCCTTTCTTTAAGTCTTCTTTTTCTTGTTTTCTCTCTTTTTGTAAATGGCTAGGAAGAGCTCCAGCCACAGAAACGTAATCCCATCTCTGAAACCCAGACCAAATTGGTAATACTCCTGTAAATATTCTTTCATTCTTTCCTTTCTATCCCTTTCTTTAGTTTCCCAAACCTTTAGTGATCACCTTGTGTCCCCCAGCCCTGCTTCTATTTCCTTTCAATCTGTCTTTGTTTTAGATGCTATCCTCCCTACATCTCCCCACCACAGGGTAAAATCACTCTACCAAGGGGAAAAGCTTTGCATACAAACTCCTAATTTAAGATCACTTCTGTTATATAACAGAACTTTGCTCTGTTATATAACAAACCTTGCTCTGATGGTCTAAAATCCAAAAATCAATAGTTACCAGAATTTGTCAATTTCTAAATTATACTTGGTACTATTGTTATTGCTAACTGCACTACTTTATTAGAATGTCACATCTGTCATAATCAGTTGTTCTCCCATCTGTAACAACGTTGGGAAGCTCTGCAGTAATAATGTCACCACAGCCTTACAACAAGGGACTGGGAACTGAGGCAAAAAGATACGAACATCCTACACTTGAGTGCCTGGGAAGATAGCATCTTGGGACAGACACAAACCAAGAACCTGTTGCTCAAAGAAGACATCCCTGAAGAACAGACTTTTGCTAGAGAGGCCTGGATACTAGTGATACAGCTACCTTCCACAAAAACTACTGAGGATCATCATGGAAAACAGAATAAAGAAAGTTTTAAATAGAAAATGACAAGACCTCCAGGAAATCCAGAACAAATCCAAGAGATACTGTCATACATGAAATTGAAAGACATGCACCTGAAATTTCTGAAATCATGGCAACTGAGGTAAAAACAAACAAATCCATGAAGCAGTAGAAAAAATCAGATCAGAAAAATTCCCTCAGCTTAAAAAAAAAGTAATGGCAAAATAATAAAGGAATTCATTAAACATAAATAAAAAATATCTAGAGAACACATAGATAAAAAAACAAAGGAGCATATGAAAATGATAGAAACCTTGAAGGAACAATATGGGGAAAAATATAATACATGAAACAGATTCAAAGAAATATCTAGGAAATTAAAAATTCCATTTAAATCTGGCAAAACTACTTGAGCAAAACTGAAGATAGGCTTTTGGACTTTGAAGAAAGAATTGTAGTTAATGACCACAAAAGGAAAGATCTCTTAAACATAGCAATGGGCCAGGAAATAGCAATTCAACAGCTGCAAGATGATGCAAAGAATAACAGTTTAGGAATAAATTCTTTCTTGTCTCAAAATGTTAGGAACTGAACCAGCTCTCAGAAGAGTGTGGAATGAAACATCTTCATTTGGGCATATTCCCAACCCTAGATATTTCACAAATAGAAAGCTACTCACAAAGAAGAACCCCAGGAAAAAATAGAACAAATTGCTTTCCCATACGATGTATAATACTCAACAGAGAAATCAGCTCCAATGAGAAAGCAAGCAACATCTTAACCTTCAAGACGCTGATCCCACAGATTACAAATGAATCTCCAAAGAATTTTTTAAAAAAATTATAGTTAAACTAAGATTAAAAAGAGAATATAATCAGATGAATGAATTAAGAAAGACAATGGATGATTTGTAAGAGAACTTCATTAAAGAGAGGTGGTAAAATGAATCAAGTAAACTACTATAATTGGAAACCTCAATAATTCAAAAAAAAATCCACTGAAAGTCTCAGTCATTGGTAAGATGATTTAGAAGAGAGGACATCAGACCTTAAACAAACAATAAAAATACTAAACAATCAGCAACAATGATAAAAATAGTCAAGAAGCAATAGAAAGACTATCCACCATATCTATCATAGACAACTGAAAACACAAATTCAAGCATTTTGGGACTTGACCTGCACATTGAAGTAAAGACTAGTGTCATAAAAGCCTATTTGTGGATATTATTGTGGAATATTTCCCAAACTTACAAAATGCAATGGATGAGAGACATAAGAAGGTAAGCCAGGTACATAGAACTCAGAACAGACAAAAGAAGAAAACAACCTTTCCACAGCACGTCATAGTTAATATGCCAGAAATTAAGAACAAAGAAAAAATATTAAGGCTATTATAGAGAAGGAACAAATTATTTTAAGGGAAATCTATTAGAATAATAGCAGACTTTTCATCCAAAATATTAAAAGTCAGCAAATCTTACACTGGAGTTTTTCAATTCATGAGAGAAAATCACTGTCAACTCAGATTGCAATTCCCTGTAAGTCTATTTTTTCATCTTCAAAGAATAGATAAAGACTTTTCATATGAAGGAAAAATTTGGAATTCTGTGACCAACAAGCTGCATTACAGAAAATAAATATAGGAATTTTAAGCAAACATTTTGAGACAACTGTCAATGTCAAGGGAAAGAATAAAGCTCACTGGAAGAGTAGTGATATGATTGATAATGGAAACAAATAGAACACTGCAAAAGTGACAAAATGACAGGAATTAGTGCATATACTTCAATAATGACTCCCAGCACACATGGTCTTAACTCTCCTACTACAAGACACAGGTCAGCAAATTGAGTCTAAAAATGAGACACATCCATACGTAGTCTTGAAGAAATACACCTCAGCTGAAAAGGCATTCAAAGGTTAAAAAATGAAAAGATGAAAACTGATACTCCAGGGGTCTGGGGATTTAGCTCAGTGGCACAAGCACCTGCCTGGCAAGTGAGAAGTCATGAGTTTGATCACAGTACAAAAAAAAAAGAAAGAAGAAAGAAAGAAAGAAAGAAAGAAAGAAAGAAAGAAAGAAAGAAGAAGAAAAGAAAACAAACAAACAAAAAAGAAAACCATGGTGGCACATACCTGTACTTCCAGTTCTTCAGGAAGCTGAGGCAGAAGGATCACAATTTTAAACCCAATGGGAGCAACTTAGCCACTGAGACTGTCTCAAAATACATAAAGCATATGAATATAGTTCAGTGCGAAGGGCACCGGGTTTTGTCTCAAAAGAAAGAAAAGAAAAAGAGAAGAGAAGAGACGAGACGAGAAGAGAAGAGAAGAGAAGAGAAGAGAAAAAAGAAAAGAAAAAAAGAAAAGAAAAGAAAAAAGAAGAAATAAAACTACAGAAATAAATAGAGATTGCTAAATGCACCTTTGAATGATCACTATGTCACAGGAGACATTAGGAGAAAGTTTAAAAGTTCATAGAATCAAATGCTAATATCAGAATCTATAAGACACATGAAGGAGGTTGTCTTTGTTGTTTTTCTCATTGCTAAGATAAAATACCTGACAATCAGAGTTAAAGGAGGAAAGGTTTATTTGGCTCACAGTTTGTAGAGGGCTCCCGTGAAGGGTGGCTTGGAAGAGGGGAATCACAGAGAAGAAACAGTCCATGGCAAGCACACAGGAGAGAGCAAACTAACCTTCTTTCAGTTCCTTATATTTTCTGCAGGCTACTTGCCTTAGGGCGGGTGTAGCACCCTTAATCCCAGCCAGAACTACGCCAAATCAATCAGTGGACTGATTTAGTAATCATGCTGTCTTAATCCTAGTACCAAACACTCTAGATTCATCCACCTTTGAAAATCACCCCCACGAGTGCAGGAGACTGTGTGCAGATACCGAGACACAAAACATAATAGGGTTCTAATTGAGGAGTTTATAACTACGCACGCATGTGTCTACTAGGAAAAAAACAATCGTTCCAGATAAATAACCTAATTATACATCTTATCTGCTGTTCATCCTAGAAAGTGAAGAACTCAAATGCAAAACAAGTAGAAGCAAAAACAGAAGAAATATCAGAGATGAAATTAATGATACTGAAAAAATAATGAAAATAAACATTGATAATCAATGAATCAATTCTTAAAAAGTTAAATAAGATTAATAAACTGTTAGCCAAACAAAAAACAAAGAGTAAAAGGGCTACATTAATCAAATTAGAAGTGAAAAAGATGAAGTTGCAAAAGATAACACAAAAATTCAGAGGATGATAAGAAATTATTTTGACTACTTACAGCTCAATGGATCAGAGAATCTAGAAGTAATGGATAAATGCATGGACATCTATGACCTTTAAAAACAGAACCAAAAAGATAAAAAAAATCAACCAATAGCAAGGAATAAAATTGATGCATTCTATTAATTACAAAATCCCAGGACCTAATGGGGTTATTGCTGAAATTTACCAGACAATTAGAGAGCAAAAAACACCAATGCTCTTCACACTACAAAGGAAAGAAAAGATTTCACTTTCATTTAATGAAAGCAACATTACCTGGATATCAAAAACAGACAAGGACTCAATAAAACAAAACAAAAGCAAAACAATAACAAGAAAAACTATAGACCTTGGTGAGCATAGATGCAAAATTCCTCACAGATACTTGGAAAAAAATGTCATCAACATGTTAAAAAAAAAAAAAGGCTATTCACTATGGCCTAGTTGCTTTTACTCCATTGTTGCAAGGATAGTTCAACATATGGAAATTCATAAATGTTATATACCATAAAACTAGAATCAAGGATAAAAAAAATCCTATGAAAATTCCAATAGACACAGAAATAGACTTGAACAAAATCATCTCTTCATGATAGAAATCCTGATAAAAATTAGTATTACATACTTTACTTCAAAATGACAGAAGTCTTTTAGGAACACTACCTGGAAATGTCATACTGAATGAGGAAATCCTGAAAAAATTTCTTCTGCAATCAAGAATTAAACAATGACATCACTCTCTAACTTCCTGATCAATATAATACTTGAAACTTCAGCCATAAAAATTAGGCTTAAGAAATAAATAAAAGGAATATGAATAGGAAAAGAAGAAAAATTGCATTTGTTTGCAGATGTGATATTTTTTTATACACAAAAGATCCAAAAACTTCCAACAGAAAGTTTTTAGATAAGATGAATAAATCTGATGCAAAATGAATATACACACACAATCATCCCTGTATACCATTAATGGCCCAACTAAAAGAGATCAAGAAAATTAACTGCATTCACAATAGCACAATGAATAAACTAAATAGAAATCAACCTATCCAAATCTGAGAATGACCTCTACAATGCAAAGTAGATATCACTGAAGAAAAATTGAAACTGACTTTAGAAAATGAAAAGAACTCCTTTGTTAATGGATCAGCAGAACTAATATACCTAAAATAGCTGTATTACGGACATTATTCTGTAGGTTCAGTGGAATTACTTTTAAAATATCAAAAGTGTTCTTCCCATGGTTAGAAAAGTAATCCTAGCAGACATATGGCACCAGAACAAACAGAAGAAACAAAGCAATTCTTAACAAGAGGAGAAATGCTGGAGACATTACTACACTAGATTTCAAGTCATATTGTAAATCTATATTAAGAAGAAGTAACTGCCTAGTACAAACACAGATATATAGACCACTGAGTGTAATAGAAGACACAAACATTAATTCTGGCCCCTAAACCTTTCTACTTTTGACAAAATGACAAAAATATATGATAGATTAAAGGCAGAATCTTTAAATAGTGCTGGGGAAATTAGATATCCATAAGTAGAAAAATGAAAATAGATCTCTGTCTCATACTGTCTTAAAACCAATTAGACCAAAGACATAGATATAAGGACAGACACTTTGAACCTTCTGAAAAGTAACTTAGGGAAAAGTTTTGAATTTGTAAGCACAGGAAAAGACGTTCTTCATAGGACTTGGATAGAAGGGGAAATAATATAAGGAATCAAAATAAAATGGGATTACACCTATTTAAAAGCTTCTGCATAGCAAAGGGAGTGACAGAGTGAAGAGATGGTATACAGAAAGAAGGGAAGATGTCACCATCTAACCTGATAGAAGATTGGTATCAGAACTATACAAAGAACTCACACCAAAAAACCACCCCAAAAAGAATGAGTCCACCAAAATTTGTACAAATGAACTGAATAGACATTTCTCAAAGGAAGGATTACATATAGCCAATAAGTATATGAAAAAAATTCATCATTTTTAGTCACTGGGAAAATGTAAATGAAAACTACACTGAGAGTCCATCTCACTCCAGCCATAATGTCTCTCATATTGAGGAAAATAGTGAATTTTTGAAAAGTTATGGGGAAAATGGAACCCACCTTGTACTGTTGAAGGGAATGTAAATTAATATAGCTACTATAGAAGCCAATGCAGAAATCCCTCAATTCCTAAAAATATCAGTACAATTTGAACTATGTATACCTCTCCTAAATATATTATGGGAAGTTTAAAGACAGCATTTTACAACACACAAATATCTATGTTTATACCAATTCAAAATGCAATTCATAATAGCTAGGCTGTGGCAGTTGCCCAAATACCTATCATGAATACATAAATAAAATGTGTTGTAATAATTCCATCAATGCAAGAAAATTGTTGGAATGTGAGGATATCATACTAAGTGACATAAGTCAGTCAGTAAGATGAATATAGCATATTTTCTCCTAAATAAGAATTAAAAAAAATAAATAAATGAATACACAAAATACATAGAGGTGATAAGAAACTAGAATGTCAATTCTTGGCCATCAGAAACAACATCAAGATGAATATCTGGTCCGTTCCAGAATATTTTCACTTACATATGCCTAGTGGGCTAAAATTAACTACTATTCTAAAATTAGTTCCAGTGGGTTTTTTGTTTGTGGGTTAGTTGGTCTTAGGCAGGGTTGCAGCATGCCATGCAGATGGGTTTTGAAATTCCATTGTAGCCCAGGCAGACCTTGGACTCCAGTCGGCCTGGCTCCACCTCTCAGTGCTGGGATTAGAGGCATGCACCACCACACATGGATAGCTTTCTTTTTATAGCAGTCATGACTATCAGCAAGTCCCACTGAAAATGAAAGAAGCATTAGCATGTTTTTCATGCAACTTTTCTCTACAAATGCCTGCTTTAAAAATGTTGATTTTTGTAATGCTCTGCATAGACATTGGGAGGTTATTTATTTATTTACTTGAGACAGGTTCTTGCTGTGTAGATAATACTGGTTTTGAACTCACTATGCAGCCCAGGATGGAATGTAACTCTGAGCACTCTTCTTACCTTGACCTCCTGAGTGTTGGTATGACAAGTGTGCACCACTACACTAGCCTAGAGCATTTTCAGTATTGTATAGCAAACAGTTCTCTTAAATCCAAGTGGCTACTCTTTGTCAGACTATGTCTTCTCCAAAGATCAGCATCTATTTATTTTTTAAAAGTAAAAAAGCAGAAGTTTAAAATACCACAGATATAGTTTATTATAGTACTGCTTTTTCCTCTAAGGCTTAGCTTCTATGCTAGCCTTACTCATTTACTGTTTATTCTCTTCTTGAACTGAAGGACTTCTTGATAGGAAATGATAGGAGAAGCTGGCTAGAGTTTCATTTTCTTTTCACATGTAGGCATTTGTGAATACCTACATAATCTTATAAATTGATGTCTAAGGGAAATTTCTAATGAATATATAATATGCAATGGGAACTTTTGGCTTTACTAAAATAAAGATTCACAGATTTCTCAAAGTCTCGATAGTATTTATCATGAGGTCTAGAAAACCACATGTTCTCTTGTAGGCATTCCTCACTTTGTTGTTATTTTGTAGGTATTTTTTTTCCTTCTTTTCTTTATGAATTATTTTTAATTTCCCCCAAGTAAATTTCTAACTATATTCCAAAGAGAATATCCCAGTTTTGTGATCTGTATTCTTCTTTCCATGCTATCATACTGACTGTACCAATCTGTGATTGCCTGGACATTTTGTAGTGAGATACAAGCTGTTTAAAAACATCTAGAACCCCCAAATAATACCAAACAAAGACACAATCATCCTTTTTACAGCCAACCAAAAATGTCATGATTTATTTGATATTAAATATCATTTCTCAAACACCAATATATTTTTAAGCACAGACACTTATTTTTAGGACCAATGTAATTTGAAGAATTACACTAGATATGTCTATTTCCCTTAGGAATCTGGGGATTCCACTAACATGTAAAGTACTGTTTGGTTTCTTTCTCACTTCAAGTTGGAGAATATTACCACAGTAAATAGTGTGCATGATGACTTTACTGCCACTTTCCACAGGAGTTCTCCCCAGTAGTAAAGCGTTAAATCAGTTTTCCTTCATTTTTCCTTGGCAAAGGGAATGAGATAGTAAATTATTCCAGTCAGACTGAAATCACCAAGATCTGTTTACAAAGTATATTAACAAAGTATAATAACAAACTATATAATCTAAACAAATCACAAGCCAAAAGTTTTTAATCACACCAAAGAGTACATGATTGTAGTTACTAATGATTTAAGTTCATTTGATTTGTCTAAATCAATGTTAGTCTTATTTATAAATATGTCTAAATGTCCCTCAGCTAAAAACAACTTATATGTCTGATAAATGTTCATTTTATCTACACAAAATAGTAAGGTGCAATTTATCTCATCACTGAGATAAGTGAAATATGTTCTGCTGTTTTCTATGTTCAATGTACTTCTGTGTTTTTGCAAAGAAAATAATGATTTGCAAAAGATGACAAGTTGCAAAATAAGTTTTGCTAGGATTTATGGATTGCAAAATACTCTCTTGATAATTATCATGGTGGAGTTGCTGTTGAAAGTTTTATTTGCAAGTTCCTGCATTACAGACTTGACACGCTCTTTTAAACCTTCCACATTAACAAAAACTTTGAATCTTTATACAGAGAAATTGAGTTAAGAGTTTAACATTATAAACTCTTGTACAGTGAGTGTTTTTCTCAGAGATATGAAATGATATTTTTCCCTTTTGTTGAAAGACTTCATAACTTTATCAAAATAGTCACAGAGTCCAGAATTTTATCAAACATAGTAGTACATTCTGAGTTTAAATTCAGTGACACACAAAGAAACAAAATTGTATTAATTGAAATAGTACAGTGCAACAACTCATTTAATATATTATTCTTCATATATGATCATTTAATGTTATACAGATAGAGTACTATGACTTAACCCTTCACCTAAGAATTCCAAGTTGAAAAGCAATGGAAACTTCAAAATTTATTAAGGTGGACTACCACTGTTTATCCATATACTTGCATATTTTGTTCGATAAAAAATGTATTATCACTTGTGTCATATATTTGTATTCCCCTTAATGACATTACCATTGCCTTTCCTGTCACCTCTAAGCCTTTAAATTCTATTTATTTTAAATTCTATTCATTTCTCTTACAGATGATCAAACTTCAATTTCTTTCATTTCCAAGTCCGAATCAGTTCTCAGTAACTTCTTTAATTTTGTTTTTCCTAGAGAGGGATTGGTCCAAGGTCTCAGAGAACAAGATTACTTCAGGAACCATAAGTATTTCTTTGGCCCTCTGGCATTTACTAGTAAATAGAATTTTAAGACAATTTTTCTCAATTTTGGTTGTTCTGTTAATACTCCTTATTTTGGCTAAATTTCTAGTTTCATTCTATTGATACAATGAAACAAATCTCATTTTTACTCTTGTTGTTTGTCACATGTATTTATCATATTTCCTTTGCCTTATTGTTGACACCATTGATAGCTCAGTGGTATAGCATCTGCCTAGCAAATGCAAGGTCCTGAGTTCTATTCCCTATACCAAAGATAAATAAATAAATAAATAATTCATCCCCACCTCTCTTATCCTGAAGTCAACCACCACTGTCTCTTTTTTCCATTAAAGGAAGAAACACCTAACCAGCATCCCATATTTTCCAGTTATGTTCTTATTATTTATGTTCTAATTTCAGCACATCAAGCCCATGTTTATAACAGCACAGTTCATAATACCTATTTCTGGGAAGTGGCTTATATATCCATCATCAGACAAGTGGATGAAAAAAATGTGGTATTTATACACATTGGAATACTACTTTTCTATAAAGAAGGAGAAACGAGTCATTTGTAGGAAAATGAATGCAACTTGGGGTCATAATGTTGAGTAAAATAAGTCAGACACATGAGCTTAAGTAACTCATGGGTTCTGTTAGATAAAATCTCAAAATATAAAGAAGAAAATAAAAGATAGATAATAAACAGTAGGATGATAATTCTTTTCAAATAAGAGGGCCAGTAGGACATGGAAGGAGATACAAAAAAGAATTGAGATGTTACGCAAGTATATCAAATTCTTATGAGAAATGTGATCTTTATGTAGAGCAAACATGTACTAATAAAAAATTTAAAAATGAAGACATCCCAATCACTTTAGTAATGACATCACTTAGAAATTATAAGTCATCTGATAAGAAGAATCAATGTCTTTTTCACCAGGTTTGACTTTTTATCTCTTCTGTGTTTTCCACTGAACGACAGTATCTGAAACCCCTAAGCATTCCCTTCTTAAAATTCTACCTTCCACTTTAATGCTTCTCATGGAAAGTACTCGTATAAAGTTTGGGGTATAAAAGCAAATGAAAACTTATTTTTCCAGGAGCCAAGGTAAGGATGAAATATTGCTTCAAAGTGATAGAATAGCAACTAGAGGAACTGCAAGGTTTTATGATTTACGTTTCCGGAACTTGGGAATCTTTGGAGGAACCAATTCTAAGATACTATGTCATAAAGAAAAGTAGAAAATATTGGATAAATCAGACCTGGGGTATTGTTTGAATACATTGAGTTCTTTCCTGCCAAAGAAGTGGAATTAACTGTAAAGCTTCTCGGACATCAGAAAGCTAGGTTGAACATTAGCCTGTAATAAAGTTAGTCAAAGAACTTTTTAAAGTAAGAAAGATCAAGATTAGAGATACAGAAACATGACAATTGATTTATAATATTAAAAAGTCTGAAAATACCTTCCAGCTACAATATGCTTCTGGTACTTTCTACTAAGAAAGCTTAGCATTGTTCTACTTGTAAAAGGCACCCATTTAAAGAAATATCTCTGATTACTGCACAGAATATAATAGTGATATATTTGGAGCTTAGATAAAATAAATTCATAAAAGCACAGAAGTTCAGAATGTACATACAGAGGTTTGCATGAACGGGACTCACACGTCCAAGAACACATATTGTGTTACTTTCTCTGTTCCTGAATACAGAGCTGGAACAGAGAAGAGATTCGATAGCAGCTCCCTGAACCACAGATAAGAGTTAATTACAGTGAAAAAGGAAATGCCAAAGCCCCTGTGACTCTAGTTTCAGAATACAATAATAAAACAAAAGCAATGTGCCATAGCTGACACACTGCAGATATAACTGCCACACTCAAAGGCATGAAAAATGCAAAGTTGTATTTCTATCATTTCCTTTTTCAATTTTCCTAATTTAACCTTTGCAGAAAAAGACATTGATAAATCAGTATGCGCCGTTGTCCTTGTGGATGTGAAGCACACATACTGTGATTGTTGTTTCATCTTTGAGCCAATATAGTAAGCCTTTACTGGCATGCAAATGATATCTTTTTTGCTTATATATATTTTGGTTTTTGTTTCTGAGATCAGGTCTTGCTATTCAGTTCAGGCTGACCTCAAACTTGCGAAGATCCTCCTGCCTCCACCTCCGGAGTGCTGGGATTACAGGCATGCATCACCTCACCTGGTGCCCAGGATGTCATTTGTTTCTTTTATTAAACAGTAAATGTTACTAGAACTATTCTCAAATATTGTAAGAACATCAGTAACAATTTACTTTCTAAATGCAGAGCTGAAAGTGCTACACAGCTCTTTGTCATAATCAGGTTCATTGTCACTTTGATTTGCTGATATTATAAAGGATACCTTTTGCTCCAATGTGTTGGTGATTTCACAATGATTGGAGTCATAATCAAGAACAGCAAAAGGCCTATATAGTTTGTTAAGACAATATGTCAGCTAGAATGTGACATAAAATCTTAGAGAAAATTTAGGGACACGACAGCTCAGAAAGTAGCTCAATGATTGCCAAACCTTTTAGATATTTGAGTGCAACATTTATCATACGTATCTCTGTGTTGCTATAGACCATTCTCTTAGAGAGTCTGTAAGCCTACATTTGTGAATGTGGGTCAGAGCCAAAACTATTTGCTGATAGTAAAGCCTGTGGGATAGGGCGTTTCACAAATTGTGCCTTATAATTTTACAGATGCAGTTCTGCTTAAACAGTTACTGAAAGTTATAAATACGGTAAGAGAGCTCTGATAAGCACAATAGAAAAATCAGAATGAGATGTCTTAGGATTAGAAAGAAACTGGCTTGGCACTGAATCTCGCTGGGATTGCTGACATTGGGAGCCCAGTGGACACATCTTCCAGGTGAACTTCATAAACTAGAGACCCACTGAGCCGTAACATTGGGTTATATTACTAAACTTAGTAATCACTAGAAAGTGGTGTGCATTAAGTTGGGCTCGAGATTTAAATTAAAAAATTTTTAAAAATTTTTAAAAGACTCCATTAAATTGTACATTACATTAGGTCACATGCCTAGGAAACAAAGGTGCCCTTCACTGCTTATTTCTCAACCCACACAAAGCTTCCCCTGCAGAGTTTCACATGGGTGTCCACTGGACCTAAGACAGGAAAGTGTAAGCATTTTGTGATTCCTTATTTGGAATACACAAGTACTGAAGGTGGACAAAAGCCTTCCAGCTCTACTAAGGGCCTGTGATTGGAAAATATGGACTTTGCTCCCTGGACTTCTTGATTTATATGTATTCAATTATTTTTTCATATTGTTTATATTTTCTATATATACAAGATTTAGGTCTTCTAAATTCAACTAAATAAATGAGAGTTGTGTACTTCTCATTTCATCCTAGATTTGGGAAAAATTCTTGTGAAGGCCTGTTACTCTACAGGTTTTGACTTCCAATGAGTCCTTGGCCCTTCTATTACTTTTCATTTTGATGATTTTAGCCAGGCACGTTGGTCCTGAATGTACTAAGCATTTTTCTTCTACATGGGTTTTGGAAAGAATGCTTTAAATATTGTATATGCCCTTTCCTTATATGTCTATACATCTACCTCAATTCATTTTTCCACTATAATAAAATCTTTGCTCACATATCAGCGTTTCAATGAGGATAACTTTGTTACCATAAGTAGACATCATGATTCTCTATCTTCACCACCTTCAGCATTACTCTTTACCTTACTTTTGTTCTTATGGCTAGTTTCTATCACAGATTTTATGCATTTATATTTATATTTACCCTTGGATGTTTATCGATCTAAAGCAGATTGTAAGGTTGCAAGATGCAGGAATTTTCCGTTGTCTCATTTTGGTCATGCATTCAATCTTTTTGGCTAGAACAATATACATAAAATGTATCCAGCAGGAGTCTGAGTAGGAATTCATCAGATACATCAGCAGATACAGAGGCATACATGCATACTGCAGTATCTACATATGGTAATGCAGAGGTAGAATGGAGTTTTAATTTTAAAAATGAACAATTCCATGGTATGACATCTTCGAACAAACATGTTCAAAACCAAATTTACTGGAATGATTTAAATAAATACGTTAGCAATGTGTATGTATGGAATAAAGATAAGCTGAGAGAATTTTGTTCAAAAGTGTGGTAAAAAGGGTTGAAGTATTCTTTCTACATGGTAATGGAGCATAGAGCACCATCATGGAATGACTGTTGTGTATATAAAGCAACAGTGAGGCACTTACGGGACATGGGACATGTGCCATGTAAGATGACATTTCTTATCTACATCCTCAATAGCAACAATTGGGAGTGTCATTATTATGCACCATCATTGACTTTATGGAAAACGAAAATAAATGAGATGCTCTGGTTTGCATGAGATTTGTACCTTGATGATTTATGTTTTGAAAATTTGACTCTAGTATGGTGTTTCTGAATGGTGGTGGAACTTGTAAGAGTTAACTCCTCGTGGGAGGTCCTTAAAGTATTAGGGAAGCACCTTCAGATAGGATGCATGCTGGTCTTATGTAAGAGTTTAGTTCTCATGAGAGAATGTTGTTATGGAAGTGCCAGATCAACCCTTCCCCATTCTTCTGCCTCCCATGCCCCAGTGGAAAAATTCTCTGCAAGTCAGTGGTGGCCTCATCCTCCGTGAGGTCCTCTCTAGAGCTCAGCAGAGATCCAGGGCTAAGCTTTGCTACCCTCAAAACTGCAAACCACATCTTCTTTATAAAGTACTCATTCTAAAATATTTTCCCGTGCCAACTGAAAAAGGACTGATACATAAAATATAACAGTGAAGAAATTCAAAGCCAGATTTATTTTCATTTAAGGGAATTAAGGAATTTCTCTAAGATATTTCCAATGTAAACAGCTGTGATAAAAAGAGGACTCTGGAAGGTAGGTTTGAATTAAACAACAGACAATAAAGCACAGATATCAGAATAACTGTATAAAAGAGAGAAACAATATTATAATTATGCATTGTAAAAGGTCTCCCCAGAGTCGCATGTGTAAGAGAGGAGGCTTTCAAAGGTGCTTAAGTCATGGAGACTCCATACTCATCAGCGGGTTGATCCATGTCTGAGTTCTCAGCTGATTGTGCTGTTAGGAGGTGACGACTGGTTGCACCAAGTTGGTCCCTGTCACTGGAGAGCTTTTGTGGCACTTTGGCTTTTCCTGCTTTTGGGCTCTCCAGTTGCCATGGGTTGAACAGCTTTCTCTCACCACGATTTTCCGCCATGCTGTTTCCACTGTGGAGTCAGCTAACCATGTCCTAAACTCCCCAAAACCGTGAGCCAAAACAAACCTCCTCTTTACATGGTGTCTGTCAGGTATTTTATCCCAGTAAGAAAAATGTGTTTAACACATGTAACAAAGTCTTCATGCGTTTTTTGGTCCTTCAATTTTCAATAAGTGTAATTTCATCCTCCTTTCAGTGCACTTCCTTTTTGATATTATATTGTTCAGTTTTTCAAAAACTTTGTTTTATAATCTATTTTGGTAATTCTTGGCAATGTTTTTATAATTATGATTTACAGTTTAGCATGTATCATTAGTTACAAATTATTTTACCAATCTCAATCAACTTTGTCCCAAAAAAGAATATACCAGGTTTTTTTCAGGTTTTTTAGATGCTATATCTATTTTTATGTTTATAACACATACTAAAAAGCCAAGGCATTTGTTTACATTCCTCATATTAATTATATGGGTAGAAAGATCATAAGTTGATGTCCAGTTTGGGGAAGTTAACAAATATAATGTAGCTCATTATGAAGGCCCTAGATTCAATCCCCAGTACCAAAAAAGGATCATTTTCCAAACATTGGACCTCATTAAATTATTATTTTTTATTTTACTAAACATTGTGTTGAAATGTAACTATTAATAGAAGTATATGTCCTTTTATAATTAATTATGGTACATTAAACTACTGATATATTTATATTATATGTATCTGCATATGCAATACATCTTACTCACATTAGGATTTGTAGAAAGTTTTAATTTCAATGAATGTAATAATAGAAGAACAACAATTCTATAATTTATGATGCATCTTTTGAATTAGTAGTTGACAATTAATGCAACTTTATTATCTTGTTTATAAACAAAGACCATTATTGTGTAACACTGTAGCAGAAATAATGCACAGAAATATCACATGGTAGTAGAAAAATTTTTTTAATTTTCATAATCTATGTTAAAATATTACATGGAGTTTTGTGTTTATAATCTTATAATTAGTTCATGAATACATATTACTTATGCCTACTTTTCCAAATTATGGAACCCTAATGGTATACATAATTATAACAATTTACAAAATATCTGATTAAAATGAAATAGAAAAATTATATATATTAGATATACATATATCTATATATATGCCATAACTTCACACTTAGAGATTTAAAAACTCATTAATCCCCAACAGAAAAATACTGTTCCTTGTAAATTCTCAAGGAAAATTATATTTTCATGGACGCCAAATGATAGTGCTTTTTTCTCACAGTTGAAAACAATTTTTAAATCTATGTATTCTGCCTTTTCTCTTATATGAAGTTTAAAATAAATTTAAATATTTTAATATGCATATAACATCTGATAAATATACATTCTATTCATATTACAGACTGCAACAGCAAAACTAGCTAAGGTATGCTGCTGATATATAGTCTTGAAAGTTATTTCTTCAGAGATCACAATGGCATGGATCCTAAAAATGTTACTATGAAATAACGCAGGAGAAGCAATTGGCAGGAAGTACATGGAGAGGAAATAAAAGCTTGGTATTTTTACATGAAATATGACACAAAATGAAAAATTCTGTACTAGTCTAAATTAAGGCAGGTACCAAGAGAAGAGAGATAAATAATTCTGAAAGATAGTGTGGTTGAAGAGCATAGAAGCAAAAACGACTTTTCCAGTTTTGTGTAGGAATTCAGAAAAACACCCTAGAGATAATTCTTAGATTTAGCATCTCAGTAAATTAAAGATAATGAACTGTTTTTATATTTCTTGATAAAAATGGAAGAATGGGCATAGTTCATCGTATAGATTACTAGTTTCAATTTGAGCAGTCTTATTAAGGGGGACCCATTACTGCCCCCCCAGTTTTTCCAATAGAACTTTATCCATAACTGAAAGCAGAGTAATTTTTTCATTCACAGTGGACAGCAAAAACACAGGAACTGAGTGATCCTTCCTTTCTTAGAAAATTCCTTGGACATTTGCATCCTTTTTTTAAACTTGCATTCTTAATTTGACTCATTGTTTATCTATTAACAATGTTTCCAAACCAAAAGAATGAATGAATGTGTGTATTGCACTTTATTCTTGTGCTTTATCTCCTCTCTTTAATAGTTTTCACTCAGTACACACACAGATACACACACATGCTTGGACACTCACAGGCAAATACATGCAGATGCACCTATTTTTCTCTGTATTGCTTGTAATTATTTGTACACTGCTGTGGCTTGGATTTGGAATGACTCTTAAGCTCTGAGGTGCTCAGAAATGGTGCTTTGGGAGGGTAATTAGAGTTGACTTGGTGCCAGGAGGCATGGTCTGGCTGAATTCTGGTCACTGGAGGTTGACATGGAAGGAAGTAGTTCTCTTCCTGCCTTCTTTTTCTCCTTCTGCTTTCTGCTCACCCTGATATGAGCAGCTTTCTTGCCCCAGTCTGGGGCTTTCTTGCCCCAGACCTTTTCACAATGCTCTTTCTTCCTTACAGCCAGTTATGATCAACTAAAACCTCTAAAAACCATGAGCTCAAACAAATATTCCTTCTTTTAGGTCATCGGTGTCTTCTGCTTTGTTCCACTGATGAGAATGACTAAGATCAACAGCAATCAAGAAGTGTATGAAACAATAAATAACAAACTTTTTAACAACTGGGGTTAACAGTAAGATGAGTTGGTATAGACATCAAGATCTCCTAGAACCTGCTCTGTTCAAAATTCTTTTCGAAAGTAACACAAATATGTTCATAAAAATCTCAGTAGCGTGGGAGATTTCCCCTTTCTGTACTAGCAGTTTATTTGTACCATATATATATACAACATTTTGAAAAAGAACAATTAAAATTCATTCAGGTAATTTGCTAATATTTGGATTATTTTACTGATAATAGACTATTTTGTCCTATCACTTAAAAATGTGACAGGTACAATATATTGGTATCAATGTCCCTTTTAAATATTATTAGTTCATTTTAAACTAATTACATTGCATATAATTAACATTATGAAAGTTATATATAATTATATATTTGAGATTTGATATTTTATTAATGATAACTAACCTGGCTATGATTCAAATATATTTTATTATGGCCTAGTAAACAATTGGAATCAAATGCTTTACTTTTCATGACTTAAACATAAAATTTATTTTAAAAATATGATTAAAAATCTATAGTTTGCAGTATTAATTTCCAGTGCAGGGAACATATTTTCAAACTTCATTAATATTGTGTTCTTGAGATGTAGTAGAAAAATATCTACAAATGGATTAAATCTAATGATTACTAAAACTTTCAACTTTTAATTGCTAATAATTTTCAGTTATTCATTTTAGTTTGCCTCAATTTGTGGCATATGCAGTTTTGGTTTTGGGTTCTTAATTTTTTGTGCATGATCTGATTTCCACTTTCCATAATAACAAGTACATTAGTGAACTTGTATCAAGTTCATACAGCTGACTTACTGGAAACAACAAAAATATATTACTTTTTCCTAAAAATTGAGAAAGCTACAGAAACACACAAGATGAACATAACCTCCTATTACCAAATTTTAAAAGTTTACGTTTAAGTAATCAAAGTTTTAAAATTTCTTTGTTACATAATTTGAATTATAACTAAGTAGTTTGCATAATTTTGAAGGAGAGCACGACACTGTACCCAAAGCAGAATTCCTGTTTTCAGGCTTGTTCTATTACTAGAGCATTACTAACCTTCAATTTGTTGAGTGAACATGAGAGATAAGGTCTGGAGATTAATACTGCAAAACACACGTATAATTCTTAAGTAAATACAAGTTATTTTTTAAATTTAAAAAGCAATTTTAGATTTTGCTTAAGGTGGTGTCAGTTCGAAAATGAGGAAGGTGAAACATAAGAAGCAACTACTTTCACTTTCAAGGTGTCCAACTGTGAATGACAGGGCAGGTTTTAAAGGAAAAGATGTGCATAACGGTACACCAGACTCAAAAGGGAAAGTACAGGGGTTGGCCTGGTGGTCTTTGACTAATCTGGTTTGACCTGGTTTTTTTGCTTTTAGTTCTCAAAAATGTCTGTGGAGTTTACTGGTGATGAAACACCCTGAGATAACGATACATTGGCCAGAAAAGTCTGGATTCTGTTTCTGGTCCACCAGGGCAGCACAGCCTTCAGGTTTTTGGCATTTGTTTGTTTTTTGTTGTTGTTTTTATTGTCGTTGTTTTTTTTGGGGGGTGGGGGCTACCAGGGATCGAACTCACGACTTCATGCTTGCCAGGCAGGCACTTATGCCACTGAGCTAAACGTGTGGCCCAACTTTCAGTGTTTTATCCTAGAAATTCTGATGATATCAGAACATAAAACCCAGGATATGTGTTTTTTCAGGGTAAGTCAGTTGCAGGGCAAGGGGAGCATATGTTTATGAAACTAGAGGTGTCCTTAGGAACTTTTTTGAAACTTTTGGGCACCAGCTACCGCTGAATCTTAGGCTCCTTTTTCTTTTACTCCCTAACTGGAATCAGTTAACGCACTTCATACACCCAGCAGCATGTGTGGGTGGATTCAAGCAAGTTAGTAGCTATGAACATGAATCAAATTCACATCACAGTCTGGTACAGAATCCTGATTCTTAACCCTGAAAAAAATCACTGAAAAAAGTTAGCATTAAATCTACCTGTGTGACAGTTCATCTTAAGTGTCATTTTGGTTGCTTGGACCAGACAAGCAGATTAGTAATGTGCACTTCTGAGAGTGACTGGGTGGGTCACAGAAGCGTGACTTGGGGATGGATTCTTGGTCTCACTCCCCTTCCTCTCGCGAACTGTTCTCAGCTTTCTGTCTCAGCTGCCTCATGACTAACACCCTTCTGCCATGACGGTCCTGCCTTGGAGCCAGCCACACATGGACTGACTTCCTAAAACTGTGGGCCGATTTAGCCCTCTCCACTTTACAGTTTTGTGTACCAAGTATGGTGTCTCAGCCATGGAAAAGCTAAGACATCCAATTCTTACATGGACAGTGTTTCCATAAAAAAGCAGCATGGAAAACCCAGCCTTTCCAATGCTTTATTTAGCAGGTCTGCTTTCTATAAGAAAGCCTGTAAAATACTACCTTGATCTCATTTTTGACAGTCTCATTTGAAACAAAAATATTGTAGAATATATGGACCTTCTTGGAACTTTATTCTGAAATTATTATGAACTAAAATTTTAGAATTTATTTTTGATGAAAATTTACTTTTATTATTATTGTTAGTATATTTCAAGTATTAACAGTAAACAGTCTATGCATGTGAGTTATGGGTATCTTAATTCTCTGGTGAAGATCTAAGTGAATCTTCCTAGTGATATTAATTAAACTGAAATTTCCCATTAAAGTAAAAAAATAAGGTTGGTATGATAATACATATTCAGTTTGATAATTATGGCAATCTAATTCTTTATTCTATATTTTGGCTTTATAGGATCCTATTGCTTTACATTATTCTTTCATTGCATATTCTCCTCTAATACTATTGTCCTGAAAATTGTTAGACCCGCTTTGTCGTTTTATTACATTGTAGATACTCAGTCCAGTTCATTTCTATGTTTATACAGTTATGACTCGAAAATGTCAATCTGGTTTTGTATTTTCATGCTTGAACTATCCATAGCCCAAGGATACAGCTAAAAATGCTTAGCTTGCCAGAAAATCATTCCCTGCCCTTTAGGAAAAGTCAGCAGCTTTTCTGCTGTATGCTCTTTTATTCCATTTTTATTATTTGGGGTGATCATACTCTTGGAGTCCCCAAGATAGTCCCAATCTGTATCTGTTATTCCAGGTTTTTAATACACGTAGAATTCTAGTCAATTTACTTTTTTTGAATTATGATTTATTATCATGTATTTATATTAAAGTACTATGATAAACATTAAGATTTTATGTAGTGATGTGTGAACCTCATATTAAATAAAAATATCATATCTGTAATATAAAAAATGATAACACTTCTTTCTTTTCCCAGTTCCTGTGTCTTCTAGATTCAAAATAATCCTTCACATTTGAGGCTATTAAGGGAATATTCCTGATGGAAAATGATTAAAGACATGTAGCTGTTTCTAGAATGAAAAAAAAAACATTTATCACTAGATATCAAGGACAATAAGTAATAGGAGGGATTATAACTGACAAAAATATAGAAACACATAGAAAACTGTGCCCTCTTTATTTATCTAAAGTAATGTGCGGAAATCCTCAGCACCAGAGTGAGGATAGCAGGACTAGGCCTTGGGGAGGGGCGCATGTTACATAACACCGTGCCTCTTACAGTCTGAGGTTTGATGGACTCCATCAACACCTCCACCATGCAGGATGGAGGGAAAGGTGCTTGTCTGCATTCCAGGAATCAGACTTTGGCAAGATACATAACCTGATGGAACCTGGATCTTTTGTATTCCAGATTCTTAATTATTAATAAATGCATGTGTTTTGTTTTTCGTTTCTCTTTTTATAATCTATTCAGTCTTTAGGATTTTGTTCTAACATTCATAAATGACTAAAACAGAGTGGGCTCAAGCAAATATGGAAGCGAAGAAGTCAAGGGAATATGTAGACAGTACTTTAGAGTGAAAATTTGAGAAAAAGAGAGTATAAAGTTATCTTGTTTTAAGCATGTGGTAGATATTATATTTCAATATTGATGAGAAGTATTCAGTGGTGGTGAAATTACTATGCAAATCATCTCCATACTGTTTCCATAAATATCGCCACTGACATTCAAGACAGGTAGTTTACAGCACACATTGCAAGAAAGATAGTGCTAAGAGAAAAATCATCTTTACTCTGGAGTTATGGTTGAATGTATGTGTTTCCTTACAAGTTATCGATATGGAAAAGTTTTTCAAATTCTTCTTTATTTTTCAGCTGAATTGATAAGATAAAACTTGATTATAGACTACATTCATCAAGCTGAGATTCACTTAGGATTTATAAAATTTATTTAAATTTGTTGGTAGTATTTTTCCTTCTCATGAAACAATTCAAAAGTAAATAGAAATAAAACTTCAAGAAATGGATTGCATTGAATGACTCATCACAATCCTGGTTTGTTGTTTCTTGTTTTATAATACCATAATTTTGTCAACATTTTTCATAGTATTTGGCTTCTGGACTCATACATATTTTCATCCTTGGGACAAATAAGGATGAAAATAGAGGCAAGAAATTTCCTTTCTAAAGGTATAACATAGATATTGGAAACACCACTTCCATATATATGTCACTGTTTAATTTCCATAATTTCAAAGGAGCTAGAAAAATAAAATGAACTTACAGGTGAACCAACCTGTGTTCCGCAAACCTTGATAAAAGGCGAGCAATAATGGCTAAAAAAAGTTATTGGGAGAGGCTAGAAATTGGGAAACATTTCAAAGTTTCTGCTACAGAAGATCCTGAATTGACCACAGTATTTGTGTTACGATAACAGAGCATATCTACTTGTCTGCACTGTATATCCACACATTTAGAAATCATCTACCTGATTTTAAATACATAATATCTACATTTATCTTTGATGATATATTAGATGCTGATTCACTTGTCATTTTTATAAAATAGGTAATAAAAAACAGCATGTTTTCCCTTAAGAAAATAACTGAAATATACATTTTGACATTTTTTAAATAGACAAGCAACAGATAGCTCGATAGTTAGTTACTTGACACCTGGGTAAATTTCAAAATAGACCTTTGATTATATGACCCAAGAAACTTATAATTAAGTTTAATATCTTTATATTTTAATACCTTACCATATTTTTGATCACTCAAAATATTAGATGAGTATATCAATCATCAAATATATGCTAGATAGCATATTTATTTTACCTTTAACACTTATACTGCTTTTATTCACTAATGTTAAATGTTTAAAAATATCTAGAATTTTCTTTTAAACAGATTTGCATTGTCAAAATTATGAATAACGTAGCTTTTGTTACATATTCAAATGTTTTGCCCAACAACTACGATGTCCTGAGTATGAATCTCAGTACTAAAAAAAAAAAAAAACCCTCAAATTTTGATACATTAAAATATAGATTTTTTTACAGAAGAGTGTATAATATATTCAGGCTTTTGAGTGTAAAATGTGGTCTAAAAGCTATGCCTTAAACAATTAATAAACATTACCATTGCCCATGTACAAATTTGTTCCACAGCCTTTTGAAATTTGAAGCCCTAACCCTTACACTGAGGAATGTGACTGTATCTGCACACAGGAAACTTAAAGGCGATTAAATTGAAATGGTTCTGGTTTGGTGGTTCTATTTTTGACTGTGTTCTTATAAAGTGTCATCACCACGAGAAGCAGCAGTAATCAATCAGCCATCCACAAAGATGAGAGACTTAAGAGGAAACCAACCTAGCTGTCATCTTGATCATACATCTGTCCTGCCAACCCGTAACTTTTATTTTATTTTTGTTTAAGCCATGTAGTTAGTGAATTGTAATATGAGAGAAAATGTATAGCCTGTACCAACTACTCAGTCTTTCAACATAGACCATAGAATGAAATGATACCATTGCTAGTTGCAATCAAAGTCCATTTTAATAATAGTTTCTCCATCAAGAAATTCCTTCTTTTTTAAGTTTCACTGTAAGTAGCAATATAAAACTATGTGTCATTTGTAAACATCATGTAAATACCCAGGTTTATTAAGTAAAAGTTCTGCTTTCCACTTAACTGTAACATGTAATCTAGTTAAACTGTCTGATATCATATAAGAAGGCTTGCCTTTTCCTCATATTTCCAATAAAGTGATCCACATTTCCTTTGCAGCTTTCTTTTCCATCAAATTTTACAATGATATATATATTCTCAAAAAATAAATATGCAATCACCATATGATATATCAATCATAGTGTTGAGTGTATATTCATATCCTAGGAAATAAAATGATTGCATGGATATTTGCACATCTCTTTTATTGAAAGATTATTCATGATAGTCAAGAAATGGAAACAATCTAAATGGTGATCACAAAATTAGTGGTTAAAAAGTAATGTTATACACATACACACTTCCTAAAATATTGAATTTTTATAAGTAACTCATACTCCTATAAATCTAGAGGACTAATTGGCAATAATCTCGCCCTTGCATAAATCTCATTGGCTACAATACTGCAACTGTGCAAAACTTAAAAAATCAAAAACAAAAAAATCCTCAAAAAACTAGAGAAATAAAATGAAACAAAAATAAATTTAAAAAGTAATGTGCTCTTGTTAAACACTTTTTCTGCCATGCTCCCTACTTGATTTTGAGATTGCACTTCTAGTCTCTTTTATCCATTTTTTACCAACAGTCTGCTCAAATAAATTTAAATTTTTATTCTGTTCATCAAAATTTACTCCCTTTACTTGCTGTTTTTCTGAGGCCATGCTACACATTTTTAGTTATTTTTTACTGCTGTACTCCATTCCCCTTGCTCAGAACTCTTTTAGTCATGGTTCAACAAGGAAAATGAATCAAGAAAGAGAAATGAATACCAGGAGGTATACAGCAAGAAGCTGGCTACTTTGGGGGAAAACTAAATAGGTAAGTGGTTTCTCATCATCCTGAGTCTTGTCAGGAATGTATAGTTATAAGAATCCCTCCAGGAATGAAGCATTTCTCCTGGTTTTCTATTTTTTAGTAGAAACTCTACTGGCATTCACTTTGTCTTTTCTAACATAGTATCTTTCACTTCACAGGTCAGGAAGTAAGTTGGAGACTCTGCAGTGACTGAATATTATATTCTTATTGTACATTCCAATGCTTCAGAAATACCAGAGGATATGTAATGGACCAGTAAATCCACAGTGGGACATGTATGACCTAATACTCCTTTGGAAACCTTACCTCCATAATATCTTTCTCATCCACAGAAGACCAAATTGATCCTGTAAATTCCTGGTATCAGTGCCATTTCAGTTCCTGTTTCCTAAGTACACCCAAAAGTCAGATTACTTCTTTTACCTAGTATAAAGTTACCCTCATAAAATGTTCTATGTATCTTTGGAGTGTGCTGACCTCATAAAATGTTCTATGTATCTTTGGAGTGTGCTGAAAGATATATAAGTAATACAAATATTTACAAGTGCTACAAATTCATATTTCAAACTGACTCAGTCTCTCCTTCACTCTATCTTGTTATGCAAACTGGCAAAATCTGGAAATTGATTTAGGAAATAACACCGAGTTTCAGTGAGTCAATTTACACTTCCACTTACTTAACCTAGACCTATTCTCCTTGTCAAAGTTAAGTTAGAAATCAATGAACTGATCATTTCTTTTCTAGGGACTCTGCAATCAAATAACCATGTCTTTAAATCTATCCTTAACTCCGCAATGACTTCTCCAAATTTTAGATGTCTGATCATTTTGGTCATTTAAAAAAAAATTTGTTTTGTTTTTAAAAAAAATTTTGTTTTGTTTTGTTATTTTTGTTTCTTATTTATAAAAGAGCATGTACTGAAGTTCAGGGGCAGACTCTAGTGAAGAATTTGATTTTTCTAAAGAGAAGATTTGGTGTCTGTATAGAAAACCCCTTGATTTCACAGAACAAGTGCAGATTATCTTAAGCACAACCGAGTTAGATTTCAATTGCTACTACTGTTTCAGCATTGTTCAATTGCTTTAGTACATTTATGCATATCCTGTTTTGGGTATGAAACTAGCAATCTGTGTTGTTTTGTTCTTAATATTCTTTCTAAGAACCAGAAGCGGTTTTTTCAGCTGCTTTGTGTAGTAGTACATCTTTCTTCTACCCCAAGGTACCTCAACTTGCAAATCCTATCCCGTAAGTTAGTCCATGAGGTGCTTGATTGATTTTCCATTCCTTAAGGTATTTTTCAAGGAAGTAAAATAAATTTAACTAAATATCAGGGTCCTTTGATATCAGTGAAATTTCATAAGGTCTAGTCATGTGGGACACATCAAAGTATCCTCAGTAAGATAAATTATTGTATTTGAGTCCTACTACAGTCGAAAGGTACAGAATGAATCAGCTGGTTTGTATTTTGGAGGCCACATACACTTCACTAGAGAGTGTTACTGTGTCCACTTATCAGTGACTTGCAAACAGCATCTCACCTGTGACCTGAAATGTGAGAAGCCTCTCCATCCATCCACACTGGATGGCAAGCTGTTCTTCCTTTTGAGCCATAACCGATTTTATTAGAAGGATTTATGTAAGATGCAGTTCTGGGACTTTGGGAGGTTTTTATAAGCAAACACAAGTAGTTTGTCAGATTTTGAAATGTAGTCCTATTACCCTCATAGATAACGATCTCCCACTGAGAAAAAGCTTTCTGATTGTTCTTGGACCTTCATAGATACTAAAAGCTTAATTATCTTGCTTCTAGTTACTGTATTACTCAGATGCCCAGAACTACAGAAATGCCAATTCTTAAATTTATTTAATGTGCAAAAAATTGTCACCTAACAGAATATGTGACAGGAAAGTGACAGATTTTACTATGTCTTCTTTTAAAAACAATTTAAGAACAAGATCAATAATGATATATTCCTAACTCACAAAAAAATTTTAGGAATAACAAAATGTTTCAGTCAATTATTTAATGTAAATATAAACTCAAATTAACAGGGTAATAAGCCTTTGATTACTCCTAATATCATGTTATGATAGTTCACATTTAGTTGTTTAATCAACAACCCCTCTCAGGGACATTACTGTAAGAGAATACTGAAACCTTTAATTGCATTTTAATGTCCTTCACTCAGTTGGCATTATTGAAGACAGTTTAGCACATTAATTACATCAATTTTTCTCTTTAAGGTACATGAAGAAAAGCACTGTTTTCTCCTCTGCTCCAATTTCATTAGGTTAGCATAACCCTCACGAGCCAGTAAAAACAAATAGTGTCATTTATTTTAGTTACATAGTGTGAGTAATATCAAAATACAAATCAAACAGTCAGATAATTGTAAAGACTATTTTTCATTTCTTTAATTGGGGGAAAGAATTATCTTGTAGTAAGTGAAAATATATGGTTAAACATTTTATCTCTGATATAGATTTGGTATCATCACTAATGAAAAGTTTATGGAAGAAGCAAAAGATAAATTCACTTGTGTTACACATTATGAGCCCCTAAAGCAAATACAATAGTTGAAAACTTTTTTCACCAGCTGTATTATACAGGGATTAACAATTATTAATGAGCAATTCAAGGCAGAGTATAATGGCTAAAATATTTAACCTAGGGTATAGTAAAATTTGGTGGCTTTGTTTTCACTCTAAATTGTATATTGACTCACTTATGGTACATAAAATATTTCTGTAATCAGACGTTATTGGATTTTTACTGCTTTATTACCTAAGTTTATTGTTCAATCAAAAAACCATATATTTTAGTGCCCGTGCTGACAGGAAGTAATTCCTACTCCTTCATGCTGAAATTCCTCTTCATATTTTCTCTTACTGCCCTTAGTGCAAGAGAGAGGAACTAGTCAGCAGTTTTTATATTTTCTCTATTCTTTTTTTAATTTGTACAATATGGGTCATTACTGCTAAATTCTTGCAGAAAATTTGACTACTCTGAGTATAATGTGAGAATTAATCAACAAATATATATATAATACACACATATATATGTATAAGCTTAGTGTAAAACAGTTTCTTTGAAATTCACTGATACTTTTAATAAGTGGAGGTAAGAAAATATAAGCTATAAAAGTATAATGAAGAGCTATAGGGAGAGTCTGTGTCTCTGTGAATCGCTTTAAATAATATAGAACGCAGTGATGGTTCATTTAGCCTTGCAGTCGTCTTCAATTGTGCCAACTCAGGGAGAGACATTAAAATGCAATTAAAGAGTGCAGCATTCTCTTTTGCTAATATCCTTCAGGAAAGTTCTTGACTAAACATCTAAATGTGGACTGAGAAAAACGTAAGAGAAGTAAAGGAAAATTAAGTTTTGAAAATTTATCTATGTCTTTATTTCCCAAGAAATGTACAGCATAACCTATTTGTCAAATGTACATTCACATTTCTGTTTACACTACATTTATTAAGTTATGAGGAAAAAGTTTTATCCCTTAAGAAATACATTGTTAGGAATCCTCATCATTTTATGTAGTAAGATTTTTAAAAAGGACTTTTTCAGTAGCCTAAATATGCTTCAGTAAGCAATCAGTAGGGGTTGAAATCCAGAGAAATGATGAGTTCATAGTTGTACCAATAACTGCAAAATTAAGTCTCAGCAGCATAGCACAGAATCACTTTATTTTCCTCATATAATGCAGTGAAGATAATCTGGGAGACTTTTCATATCCTCAGCCAGCCACTGACCCAAACTCTTGCTCTTGTGGCTGGTTCTTATTACTCTCAAGAAGTTTTTAAAATTTTCTCAAATCGACAAGGTGACTAAGGGAAGGGAAGAATCTGGAAGACCATGCAATATGTTACTGTTGGATGGGCCTAGAGATTTTTTGGTCATTTGGGCTCCTACCTGGCAAAACTCACCAGGATTTACCTGTAAAACAGTCAAAGAAATGTAGGTGGGCAGGGAGACCCGGAAGATGATATGAGAGGTTAAATCAGAGAGTATATGGATTCTCAAAACAGGCACACATGATCTACCTTTTGTTGGTTTAGAAGTACTGAAACAGATGATTTCCATGCTGCAGCACTGGGATATAGAGCAATTTTAGGAACAAAAAAATGACCTAATTACATGATCCACAGGAACTATCTGTTTTCTAAATGACCAAAGTCTCCTGTAAGTACTTTAAATTAGAGATTCCTATACCACGCACTGCTCCCCGCAATGGTTTTGAGTTAAACAATAATTCTATTTTACTGATGAGGAGACAGGTAAAGAACAATACCTTTATAGAGTTTAACAAACCTAAATGGAGACAAATACAGATTAGTGTACAAAGATAGAAATGAATAATTAAAACCAAAGAAGTGAGGCTAAATAATTTATTTTAAAACACACAAAGTTCATGGAGGTAGGAGGCAGAAGGAAGTGATAAGGTTAAAAAGGAATTGGGATGTGTCATGTACATATACTAAGCCCTCACAAAGAATGTAACTAGTGTGTACTGCAAACATGCAAAAACAGGGAAAACTGTGAAGGGGATGGAAGGATGGGGGAGGAGAGGAAGGGAAAAGGAAGGAATGAAATCATGAATTAAGGTGTGTGATGCATACGGATCAACTTACCACAAGGAATGTAAACATTATATGCTACGCACACACATGCATTGATTAACCAAAACACTAAACATTTAAAAATGAACACACAACACTGTAGGTCATACATATTTAATATTAGATCAGATAATCTGCCTTCTGCTTCTAGCTTCTCAGATTACATTATATATATATATATATATATTTTTTTTTTCCTAATAGAAAACAAAGCTGGAAAACTGTACAGGCAGAAAATTGAAGGACAATTCTCTTTCAAAAGTTAATCTAGCTGGGTGTAGAGGGGTGCACCTCTAATCCCAGAAATCAAGAAGCTGAGGCAGAAGAATCTCCACAAGTTTAAGGCCAGCCTGGACTATGTAGTGAGTTCAAGGTCATCTTAAAATATGTACCAAGACCCTATCTCAAAACATATTTTTAATTAAAAACAAAACCTAACTTACTGATCTTGGAATACAAAACTTGAAAAAAAAGACGTTGGAACCTAACTATATCAAGTTACTTTGCCCAAGTAACACAAGCAAAATTATTCACAGTTCAGCAACTATTTGGTAAATTATTAAATTATATCTAAGCATAAAATTATAAGTTTATTAATGTTTTATATTTTATTTATTTATTTATTTGGTCTTTTTGAGACAGGGTCTCACTGTGCAGTTCAGGCTGAAGTTGAGCTCACTTTGTAGCCCCGGCTGGTCTCAAACCTCCAAACGATTCTCCTGCCTCAGCCTCCCAAGTGTTAGGATTACAGGTATATGCTACCATGCCCAGCTGTTGATTTTTTATATTTTTAAATTTATGTCATTATAGCTCATAATATGCACAAAAATAATTCTGAGCAGAAATCATTGTATTCTTGCACCTTTCCTTATTTTTTTCAGATAATAAACATTTTACAAGACAGTAAAAATAATTGAACATATTAAAATATAAATAATCTCACAGAATGTTTTTTATAATTTTAATTTCATTAGTTTTAAGAATATAATTGTGATTTCTAAGTCGTTTGTTTCCTCAGAACTTTTACAAGTTTTAACTACGTCATTTTTTTGCTTTAAGCTGGTATTCTTCTTTCATTCTTAATATGTATAAAGTTTGAGGGTCAATATCTGTCCTCTACGGAGTGCGGTTTCTAATAACGTACTTCCCCAGGTGAAGGTGTAGGGAAGAGGAATGTAACCTATCAGTTACACTGAAAGATGATTGGCTAAGCAGGTTGTCAGTCAGTAATACCAAGCAGGAAAGAACTACGATGTATTTAGAATGTTAATTATATTCAAATTATGAACCATATAGATCTCTTACTATATCAATTGAATTTACAACCCAAATGGAACTTCAACATTTTTATGAGATCACTGAAAAATAGCATACAAATGGTCACTCTTTTTGAAACCCAGATAAATCACTAATTTTAGAGGCTATAAGCTGTCATTTATTTATATAAATTTTAAATATTTCCTAAAATAGATTCCAAAATTAAGAGAGAGAGCGGAAGATTCTTCTTTTTTTCTGCCAAAGTCATTCTTCGGTGGTTAAAACTTCATGAAGCACATTGCAAAGCTTCCTAAGGTACATATTTGATGAGTAATTAAATTTAATCTTCACAGGATTGAATGTAAAGAAAGAGCAATACCAAATGATTTAACTACAAGTCTTCCTTTTTATTTCTACTTATTGCTATCTTCTTGTATTTTGCAAGACACTGAAGAGGATACTAATACAACTATTGGTATTTTTTATTTTTTGTTTGTTTTTTGTTTTGTTTGGCTTCTTTCTTTTCTGAAATAGGATCTCACGAGGTATTCCGGGCTGGCTTTGAACTCAGTATGTTGTCCATATCGACCTCAAAGTCATTATCCTCCTGCTGCTCCTCCTGGAAGGCTGAGAAAATTGGCATGCTTCACCATGCCTACCTACTCTGAATTTTGATGATTTGTGTAAAATTTTCATTTTTAACTAGTTTTTACTTCCCAGCTTCTGAAGGTCTCTTCTGTAATATGTGAACTAGGATAAAAGTTAAATATTATGCAAGTGAGTATTAAGTATTAAATAACTAAATAGATGGAGAATACTGAATTACCATAATCAGAGTTACAGAGATACACTTATGCTATGACTAAAGGGTTCTAATACTGTCCAGGACAGGAGTCACGACTTCATGATAAAATTCATTTGATACTGAGTCTCAATGATAAGAGGATTTAACTAAATGAGGAACTCGGTTAGAGAAGCCACGAAGGAAAGGATAGTCAGGTATGGTGCTGCATGCCTGTGATCCTAGCAAATAGGTAAGCAGAGGCAGGAAGATGGCAAGTTTAGGTTGGCCTGAACAACTTAAAAAGAACTTGCCTTAAAATTCACAAACACACACCATGGCTGAGGATGGAGCTCTTTGGAACAGTGCTGCTATGTTCACACACACACACACACACACACACACACACACACACACACACAGACACACACGAACACTCCAAGAATATGAATTGGCAGATTCTTTGTTGAGAAAAGATATAACAAAGTAAAGTCTTGCACACAAGATAAGGTGGAACTAGGAGCAAGATGAGAAATTAAAAATGAAATAAGAAATATATATAAAACATTGAACAGAAGGAAGACCAACTTATATTTCTGGTTTGTGCGGCTGATTCACTGTCACTGTATGAAGTCAGCATAAGATTTGATGAATGCTATGAAACATGTCTAAAGTGGGAGGAGAAAAACTTAGATTCTGTATAGACAATACTAGTAGTGACAAATTGTCATTTAGGATGGCATTGGTAGATTTTACCAGCTTTATCATCTATTAACAATGTTACTTCGTGATAATTATTATACTATAAACATATTCATCAACACTCATGGGCATAAGACAGTTTATCTCTGAAGGAGGTGATGGTGGGCCCGTGATTCCTACTCACCTTTGTGAGATTATAAGTGCAAATAATGAAACAGAGAGTTTAGAGAAACTGAGAATAACCATTGTCCCTAAGAAGCTCTGTGTAATTCCATAGCTTACAAAACAGACTTCTTGTAACTATTTTGTGCACTCAGTCACATCCCAACTGAAACCTTGGACCTCACCTGCCAGCCAGAAAATTATATTTCCTCCTGCGACCTTAGTTTAAGGTATATTTTCATGGAGTAGAATTCTACTCATGTAAGAAGCTTCATTAATGCTAATGTAAACTACTGAATTTGTTTAGTTTTGCAGCCACTTGATTTCCTCCTCCTTTTTTTGTGAGTGTATATTTGCAGTACATAAATCTTACACTCGTCTTGGGGAACTGATCCATAAACATTCCATTTGTCCATCTATATTTCCCTTTCCTCTCTCACCTTCCTATTTCTCTACACCCCCAGCTAAGTATATTGTTTAGTGATAATTTTCATCTCTCACAACTGTCAGAGATGAGATGGTCACAGAAAAGCAAAGTCAAACAAGATCTTTGTGTCTCTGTAATGGAGCAAAACAGAGAAACATCACTTCACATTCAGATCTGAGGACAGACAACAATGAAATACGCTGGACGCTTATCATGAACCCTGCTTATTTCTCTGCCCAATGCAAACTCTTATTTACCCCTTTATGTATGAAAAGTAATAAGGCAACAATCATAAAATCATCCCTGCATCTGACAGTGCATTAGCCAGAAAAACTTACGCATCTTGGAGCCCTGCCTCAAAACATTTAGCATCAGCTATACTCAATAATTAACTCTTTCTAGTATCCTGCCACTGAGACCCCCAAGATGCTGCATACTTTGTGGTCTCACATTTTCTTTGGGAACAGATATTGATAGATGTGACTTAATGAACTTTTGTTCTTTTTAAATTTACAAATATTTGGACTGTTATCACCTCCATTTTCATATAAGAGATTTATAGAAAACTTTACACATTAAAATTTATACTTCTGGTAAGTAACAGAATGGTTCTAGACAACTATTTATATTATTCCAAAGATAAATTAAATTCCAACAATATTTTATAACCCAATGTATGAAGCAAAGAAATATGAGAATATAACTGGTTAATAATAGAAATTTTATATCTAAATTACTAGTTTAATTATAAGATAGACAACTTTGATAGTTTTATAAGCAGCTGATATGTAGTATTAATTTAAATTTATAACATAAATTGAAGTAGTTAATTTCAATAATTTTGTTACACAATGTTTGTTTCATCCTCTTATTAACTCCACATATGTAGTTGCTGTAATTAAACAAGAAGTTATGTTTTGTCCTGAACATACTAGTCTGTCAAATGAATTAGATAGAATCCAATTTTTAAAAGCAGAGAATCTGCTAAAACCACCACGTCCAGAAAGGTCAAATTTAAGATAGTAAAAAATCAATAATGTAATAAAACACATAACAGTTTGAATTAAATATGGCATAGAGTTAAAGTTATTTTATGATCAGAATTAATTTGCCATTTTATACCCATAATTATTTCTCCTCATTAAATTTTCACAAACAGATTAGACAAAGCATAAAACTTTGAGCAGAGGAAAATTTCAGACTGCTTTATATGTATGCAGTTGTCATTATCTTCATTAGCAATTATTATTAAAAATTGGAATGTTGAACTCTCCCTTCAGTCTCTACCCATTTCTTCTCACGCAAACACCCTGCTAATAACTTTCAAATAGCTTTTAACAGGTTTCTCATTATTTTTCTTTCTCTCATATCCAAGTCACACACCCTCAGAAATGACATTGAATCACTGTGTGCTTTGTTAGGAAGAATCTCTCCTTCCAACCCTTTTGAATTAGAAGTAGTTCAGCTAGAAGCTGTCTGTCACCTGTGGCTGTACTGTTGACCCTGTGTGTTGGACCCTTGGTGCACGCAGCACATACTCCCGCTGCTTTCTCGGTCACCCGGCCCCTCTGCAGTGCTTTCCTCTAGTTTACACGTGCTTATTGACCGACTCTGAAGCTGTGTGGTGACTTGCTAATAATTAGGAAGGGCTGTGTCGTCCATTAAGCAGTTGAATGACTTTTGCTGAGTGATTTTTCTGATAGGTGTATGTGCTCATGATCACTACAGTGGGAAATGTGTATCAGAAAAGTCACGCCTGCTCTAGTCACACCGATGTCCTTCGACATTCTCCACTTGGCACCACAATACAACTACACTCGCTTTTCTCCACCTTTGAAATCATTACAGATGAGATGGATATTTAGGTTCAAAAGAACTCTACTAGGGGCATAAAGTTCTTCAATACAGGGCATAAATTTATTACACTAACAGGAGTAGTTGTTCTGACTTTCCTTTTTGCAATTTTTTGATATCAGTAACTAATATTTTGTTAAAGCAGTGTAGATAATGATTATTTATGTTTTCAAATAGCTTTTATACTTTTGTCCAATTTTGTTATTTTTTTCTTATTAATTTTCACTGATATCTCCTAATATCTTTAATATATCTTCCTTTCTCTGCATCTTACATTTCTCAGATGCTCAATATATTCATTAGACGTTTCACCTATACCAGGGGCCAGCTGGTGATTTTTGTTCATTTCTTATGCCTGTGATTCATCCACAATAGTCTTCATGGACCTAATCAACAATTTTACTATTTTCTTCTGCACTATCTATTAAATTTGCTGTAACATTTGTATTTCTGCTTTGCTTATTTAAGATATTATAGACCAATTTGTGAATTTATAGATTTTCCTTCTAAGATTCATCTATATACATTTTGAGTTCTAACACATTAGTAATATATGTTCTGAAATGTTTGTTGTCAAATCATCTCTATCATTTATATGTTTATTGATTTTTGTTTTCCCCTAGTAATGTGTTACAAATTTTTATCATCTGCTGATAATTGTGCAAGTTATATTGCTTACTTGATTTTATCATCTTTTAAATAGTATCGATTTCCTTTTGCTGGGCACATAATTTACTCCTATAAAATAAATGTTTGTGAAACTAATGTAAACTTTAATTGGAGGATCATTTATAGGTGCTCCTTATCAGTGTTCTAAGAATACTTTCTGAATTCCTCAGAGTTCCACACAGTCCAGTGCACTCTGCCCACTTGAATATTGGCATTCTCTGTGCTGTGTAACTTTTGCTTTACTTAAAGCTATGTAAAAAAAATCTATTTCTTTGTAGTTGCTCTTTATCTAGGTCTATTAAATCTCAGACTATGTGTATAAATTTAGAATTTAGCCACAGACTCAGGACATCCCATTAGGGAGATTTTCTACATACACACTAGATTTTGCCTACTGGACCCAACAAAGGATCCATGCCCCCAAATACTAATCTCTATTACTTTTGATAAATAGGACCAGCATTGTTTTCAGGTTTCCTGTTACAAAATATGGAAAATGCTCCAGGAAGTGTTCCCAGTGCTATATATTCCATTGTCTAACATCTGAAAGCAGTTATATCTTTATCAGGTTTCTTGTTGTTTACCAAGGGACATTGATTTTGATATTATTATTCACATTAAAACTCAAAGCAGAAGGTCTACTGCTCTGTGAGCTTTGAGAGGTACTCTCTGTTAACCAAGGAAAAGTCCTAATTAAAATTCAATAACCTTATCACTCTCTTCAATTACTCTGTCTTTCAACTTTTCATTATGTATCACAAGGGCATGGAGGAAACCTAGGATAAGTAGTCTCTTGAATCCAAATTATTTAAAATTCCATTCCCTATGAATTAAATTTCTTGAAAGAGTATTCTTAAATTTTTTGATTGATTTTTTAAATGACCTCCAATTTCAACATGTTTAATTTATCAGCCTATCACTTAATACTAGTTAAATCTAGACTTCTGTCTCTAATATTTCTTTGCTTGCAAAAGTTATTTTGCTTCCATGAAAGTCTCATTAGTATTTGTGTGATATACTTAACACATAGTGCTTGCTTATGGTTTTTCCTGTTAAACTTATATTTTCCTTGAACTCTGATGTTACCCAATGAAATACACAGATCCAATTATATTTAAATTTTAAGTAAAGAGTGGCTAATTTGGGCTATTCTAGATGTTGATGGAAAGATCAATATTTTGATGTATTTCTACATAGTGTTAAAGAAAAACTGATTTTTCTAAACTGTAAGCATTATATCCCAAAAGACAAAGTTTTAAGCTAGGAATCTTGGTAAGCTTCAGGTCTATACATTTACAATACTGCAAACTGAAGTTTTCTGCTACATCTTATTATAATTTAAAAACTCTTTCTTAATATTGTCTTATGCTGTTTCAGCAATTTTCTCATATAAAGAAATCTTTTTACTCAATCTTATTTCCTTTTAGGGTGATCAAAGTAGGAAATAAATGCTGTTTATATAACTCAGCTCTCCATTATGATGAATTCCCATCAGCAATTTTCAAAAGCTAACTTCGTTTACTCTTCCAAGTGCTTTGAAAACCACTAAAATGGTCATTTATTTCCCTTGTTGCTAACAGTAATCTAGGCAGTATCTTTTCTAACTGCCAATAACACTGATTTATATATTCTGCTTGGAGTTTTACGTGTTACAATCAAATAGTAATTTGATTTCACTGAACAGTGTCTTGCTGGAAATTAATAGAATTTGGTTACATTTAGACTTTAAAACAATGTTCCTTTCAGGCAAAAATACAAATTTAAAGGAGAAAAATACATTTAGCTCATAATCTTTCATGCATTCAGAATCAGCTTTGAATCTAATACTTACCTTAACTAACTAGAAAATCAATTAACTTTATATGTAGAAATAAGACCTGTTAGTATGATATAGTGAAGTAAGTATGTAGATATCTGAGTTTCACACATTGTTGGTGTCTGCAAAACATAATTTAAAAAAGTAGTGATCGTTTTGCAATAACATATTTGAATCAATAAGCAAGACTGAAAGAAGTGCAAGAACTCCACATTTAACACAACTATGAATATTATAAATATATTATCATATTTGTTTGCATGGGATACCTACAAGGAAGTTTAAAAATTCAGAAATAATGTGTTGCAAAATTAATTGTTTTAAATAATTTCCAAATTCAAAAGGAATTAATGTAGCAGAAAATGTAGGTTTCTTCTGAAATGTTAAGGAAGTCAAGAGGGTGCTCACTTTGGCAGCATGTATACTAACAAAAGAAATAGGAGGAATCCACAAAGATACTCCAGATAATGTCACTACCTTAGGTTTCTCATAGTATTATAAATCTAAACAATGAAGAAGTGCAGCTCTTAAAAAATCATAAACCTGAAATTCTAAGGAAGGTAAATGAGATTTATCTCTTTTATCTACAAATTAATATAAAATTATGCAAAATGAATCAGATATAATTATATTATATCTAATTAGGTATAATTAGATATTGATATAATTAGAATTAGATATATTTAGATATATATATGTTTAGATATTTAAATAGAGATATATTTAGAATTAGATATAATTAGAATTAGATATAATTATATATATATATATATATATATATATATATATATATATATATATATATCTGGTTTTGCTAACTTATGCTATTGATGTTTGTTCTCTGGACTTGTTTCTGTTACATTAAGCTTCTTTAGGACACTGTGATTTTAAAAATACTGTATAACTCAAGCTGCGTTTGGCAGGTTGCACAGTAAGTCTCAGATACTGCAGAGACTAAAGCAAGGAGAACTGCCTAAGCTCAAGAATTTAAAGTTATCCCTGGTAACATGGTAACTCTGCCTCCAAATGCTGCTACTACTACCACATCTAATCGTCATCATCATCACCATCATCATCACCATCACCATCATCACCATGATCTAACCACGTGAGATTCCAAAATGATTTATTCCATTTGCTTATCTACAATGGCCACTTTTTGTGCATTTGCAATCAGAGATTAATATAAAAGGCTTAGAGGTCACAAAAAGCAAATCACCTGCCAGCGCTCCCTCTTCCTCAGCTTTCCAGTCACAAAGACTCCTTGCACCCTGGAATCACATACCTCGGGGCTTGTATTATATTGGATTTTATGTCAGGTCACGCAGGGCTCGTAATGAGCTCTGAGAAGTACACTGCTGACATGACAGAGAATGTAGCTTTGAGTCATTAAATTAGTTTTCTGTCATCTAAGTCCATATGAAATGACACTTGTTTTTTCAAAGTCTTTAAATGATTGATAGCATAGTATTGTGAAATACTCAAAAGGAATTCTTAAATGTAACTCTTTTGGCTGGCTGCATGTGCAAGAAATAACACATTTATCACTCAGTGAATATGGAAAATGTGTCATTGGAAAATTACATGTCACATATGTATGTATGGACACTCTATTTATTTTAGAACTTTCTCCTATGTAAATGCCTACAATATATTCTATACTAACTACAGATTTTATACAATTCTATGTACTAAAAGCGGACTATTTCATACTACACTTGTTTGATACCATAGATACATCATAAATAATCTATGAAACTTTGATTTTTAATATAAAAATAATGTCATGCATAAAGAACAGTATAAAATAATGAAGTGAATTCTCAAGTATGCTCAATGTCCAGATTCAATAACTTAAGTTTTGACATTTTTGCTTTAAATACACACACTGAAATAAATATGTAAGTTGAGGTAATTAAAGTTATATAAAGTTATAACATTTTATCTCTAAAATAAAACTTTTAACAAATACCTTCATATCATATGATATATTTTTATTTAATCACAATTTAATTATATTAACATAATTCAAAGTAAAGTTTATATTATCATATATGTATTCTTTTTATTATTTTCCTAAAACACTGATAGAGGCTACTCTTCTCCCCATGAAATGTATATTAAGGTCAACATACACAATTTTTTGTTACATCTCGTCAAGCTTTTTGAATCTAGTTCTTACCTTATTCTTTTTTTGTTGTTGCTGTTACTTAATATATTCCTCTTTCTTCTTTGTTCTTGGAACTGAAAATCATCTCCAAAGAGATGTTAGATTCAAATTGAATGTTTTAACAATGTTTTAACATGAAGAGACACATGATGTTCTTTTTTTCTCTTCGTTGTGCTGTTATTTATGAATAATAAATAATCCATTCTAGGGTACTTTGGGGCTCACTAAATATTTGAGTTAATAAAGTACATTTTGTGTGCTGCCTTTAGAGCTCATTCTTCTTTCTCTCAGACCATAATCTTCTTTACAGTCATTAGCAAATTTCAATTTCTGTGGTTCTTTTTATATTTGCCTTCTAACACCCTTGGTAAAAGGATGTGCCTTTCTCATCATCTGGAGTAACTTACTGAATGACACTCAGTTTCCAAGGAAAGAGCGCTGCATGGCTGTCTAAAGTGCCCACCTGACAGCTTACTTGCTGTGTTTTTTCCTGCTAAGAAGGGTCAGAAATGAGGAGAGAACCCCGCTTTCTGCTGGAACATCTGGAAGTGAGTGGTGGTGTACACTGTACACGACCTGAGGAGAGGCAGTGCGTGAAGACGGGGTGGTCTGTGAGGGAAGCGGAAACACAGTACCTGACAGCATCTGCCTCCTTACTCCAGCCTAGGTCAGACAGAACCTGAAACCATCTCTTCACCATGAAAGACAGGTAAATGGGGGCCTCCAGCAGGCCATTGGTACCATGGACATCTGAAGGTTTTACTGTTTGGAACCCTGAATCCCTTGGAGTCCAGTTGAGGGCCTTGTTATTGGAGAGGGTACAACATGTTTCAAAAAGACACACGATGCCCTTTTGTGTCTCTATGGTACTGTTATTTTCTTTATTTCTATTCAAAAGGAGAAACCTAGTACCCTCTCTTGGTCATGTAGCTGCGGTGCTGCTGGGGACCAAACCTAACCATGCCTCACTGTGCTGACTCAACTTAAACTACGGCACTGGAGCAGCTTCCCCTCTGTACAACGCTCAGAAACCAACAGACACATTTGCCGTAAGCTGTGCCCAATCAGCCATGCATGCTGGAGTGAGTCCAGCCTGACACAGGCTCCGACCTTAGTAGGTACCTGCCTGGCTAAAGTGTCCACATTCCATACCATTTCATCCTAGATTAAGTGATGCTTTCCAAGCCAGAGAGGGGGTATCCCCCACTGCGTGGGGAGGTGTAGTACTCCAACCTGTGGTCTGTTGCCCCTGCTTTCATTGACATGTGCACTACGCTGCGCCCCTCTGGACACCCCGGAGCAACGCCACCCCTGTGCCACCCACTCTTAACAGGGGTGTCGCCGGTGTTGTGGCTACATCCTGCTCTGCACCTGCCCAGGCCTGCTGAAGTGGCTACACCATAGGTGCCTCACTCGTCTGCTCACATCTTCCTAGGCCACCAGAATCGACTCTCTCTTGCAGAGCTTGCAGAGTTGGAGAGGCATTCTGAACTTTGTCTTGCAATAATTGTACATAAGGTCATCAAATGCTGCTACAGAAGCCAGAAGAAAACCATGCTATGACATACAAATGGAATGAAAGTCCAAATAGCTTATCGATTTGACACCCCATGATACATCTTCAGGAGAATGGTTCTTACTATGAAAATTGGTACAGATAACAAAATGCTTGAGGTGCACATATCAACAGAGGAGCCTAAAGCACCTGAAAAAGAAATGCAATGCCTCAAAAGGCATACAATTGCTTTCTAACAATGAACAATAAGTGAAAAGAAACTTAAACATTTGATAAAAACAATTCAAAAGACACATTATGAGGACATTTAATGGGAGTCAATAGAAGACAATGGATCAAATTAGAACAACAATGAGATAAACAAAAAATTCAGAAAAGAGAATCAAATAATTAAAAAGACCAAGAAACTGTGGCAAAATAAAGAATTCAGTGGTATGCTTAAAAGCCTCAGCAGCGTACTCAATCAAACGGCAAAAAGTATTTCCCAACTTAGACACAGGACTTTTAAAGTACTCTAGTTTCACAAATATGTAAACAGAAGAAAGATTTTTTAAAAAGACAGAAAGTCTTGTGAAAACTATTAATTGTGAGAGATTATAAAGGCAAAGAGAATGAAAAGGAGGAAAAAAATCTATTAAATGAATAAAAGATGAAATTTTTTCCAAAGGATCACACACATTTGATGAAAATGTGGTTCAGTATAGCCAAACTGTCCAAAGTACAAGAAATGCTAACAAGAGCAAAGGAAATGCTCTAGATTGTACTTAGAGAAGAAATTCCTGTACATTATTACCCTATTTCTCAGCAGAAATCTTTTTCTTTTTCTTTTTTTTTTTTTTTTTTTTTTGGTACCAGGGATCAAACTCACGACCTTGCGCTTGGCAGGCAGGCACTTAAGCCACTGAGCTAAATCCCTGGCCCGTCAGCAGAAATCTTACAAGCAATGTGGAAGTTGGATGACATACTCCACTTCCGCAAAGAAAAACAAAACAACACAACACATTCCAAGCTAGAATACTAATTTTAGCAGTTTATCTTTTAGAAATAAAGGAGAATTTAAAATATTCCAAGACAAGAAAAAACAGAAAATTCATTGAATCCAGATTGGCCTTACAAATGAAGTTAAAATAAGTGAGAGAGAGTTTTCCTGTCGCCAGGAGACAATATTTGACATCCAAAATTGAAAGGAAGAATGGTTTGATTTGATTGACATTCTAATGACATTCAGTCCATGTTCTGGCTGCTCCAAAGCAGCAATATAAGGGCAGACAGCGATGGAGGACCAAAGCCTCACAGTTCTTGGCAGCTGGAAATGAAAGTATGGAACAGTACCAGAATGGAAGGGAAAGATAGCCAGACATAGACCACAAGGTTACACCAGTATGGCTCACAAGACACTTGACTGAAGACTGCAACACGCACCATGACACACCCAGCAGATACACCCAGAAGGCTGCTACGCACCCCAGGACACACCCAGAGCTGCTACACACCCCAAGACACACTCAGAAGAGTGGGGCAGTGTTTTAGTTATTTTTCCATCCTTGCTGAGACAAAATACCTGACACTTAAAGTTAAGGGGAAAAGGTTTATTTGGCTCACAGGTTGAAGAGATTATAGTCCACATAGGCTGATGGCAAGGTAGGGTAGCTTGGCAGAGGCATCACAGAAGAGAACCAGTTCAGAGTAAGCAGAAGACAGAAGGAGCAATCAAACAAGCCTCTTCCTGTCCCTTATACTGTACCCAGGTTGCCTGCATGAGGGCAATTCCGAACCAACCAGTGAACTGATTTAGGAATCACCCTCCCCCCCTTAATCCTAGCATTGCACCATGAATGAATCACACATTCTAGATTCAGCCATTCTGACTGCATGAGACCTTGGGGGAACATTCAGACCCAAGACTTAACAAACCCAAAAGCCACTCAAATTGACACCTTACCCTAGCGACCACAAAATGAGTGTTTACATATCTAGAATAGCCCTAAATATAAATTGCAAAATTAAAAATGAATAGACTGACTTAATTGTTAAAAAGTCAAGACTCAGTAATGTATTGCATACAAGAGACTCACCTCACCAGTAAAGAAACATGTGGAATAAAAGAGAATGGGTAGAATCATTGTACCACACAACAGGAGCGCACAGACAAGAGTGTGGTCAGCGACTTAGGACAGATACGGTGATCTCCTCAGCCGTATTTTTCTCTTCAAGTTTTTTATTGCAGAATTTTACATTTTCTGTATCTGCATTGTTTGGTGAAAACTAGAGAAGCTCTATTGTAATAAGAATATACACACATGTAAGTTATATCAATGCGTGTACTGCAATATTAACTCAGTGGCAGGTTTTATCATTATTAAAAATAAAAATCAATAAGGTTTTCAAAAAACAGATGTGATTTTCATGACTCAGACAGGCTTCCATATCTTTGGATTCTACATCTGTAGATTTAAGCAAGTATGAATCAAACATAGTCAAGTTCATAGAGTGAACCAGACAGGTAGTATTTTCAGCTATCTGATGAGAGAGCCTGGGCCTGTCTACTATGTCTGCAAAAATAAAGCATTTTAGAAAAACTCCATCTGTACTAAACAGACACAGGCTTTTGCTGCCTGTCATTATTCCCTAAACAGTCGGGTCTAATACTAGGTATGGTACTTTGCTGTCTATTTGGTATTTTAAGTGGTGTAGGCTGTCTCCTCATTGACATAAATGTGCTACCCTATTTTATAGAAAACTCAAATTAACATATCTTCTGTATTATGCTTGTATCCAAACATACCTGTGTCAAAGTATATATCCATAATTAAAAATTTAAAAAGGCAGACTTCACTGGATTATGTCTATTTTTTTTAATTTAGTGAAGGTAGAACAACATTATTTCTATTTTGTAACAAGCAAATTGTGAATAACATGATCTGAAATTAGTTTACCAACGCAAACTTCCAAAAAAAAGCCAATATTTAATTTTCTCCAAGTCTAATCCATTTTGGAATTTATAGCAGGTATGAGATGCGTAAAAGTCACCGCATATTAGCCTTTTGCTCTTCTGATTACGCAGGAATGCCATCTAGTGTTAAAACAGTAACTGCATCTTTCACGTCTCAGAGAATACTGCTATGCAAAATCAAACTATTTTCTATCACATTTCTGTAAAAATGTGCTTCAAGGAAACATCACAGTATGTAATGGTATTGTCTCTATCCAGGTTCAATAAAGTGAAATGTGTTCCCAGGTAGGCTTTAGAGTTTTTGATTTTTCACTTTGTGAAAAATAAATGTTTCAATATGATTTAATATTAAACACATTGATATCATTCTTTACAGTGAAAGAATATTGAAAGGAAAAGCACACAGGATGAGGGATTACTATCAAATAAACTTAATGCATCTTTACCTTTTAACTTGGTTGTAAAAAATTCAAAAGTATAACAAAAATGCACTCCTTTTTGTTATTCATAACTTATTTTGTACTATGAATTTCTATTCAAAAGTAGAAAATGTTAAAGTGAATCTAGCTGCAAGTTTGCCTGGAATTAAAATAATTTTAACTTATTTATAAAAGTTTATTACCAAAAAGATATTTTATTCATAAGTTTCTTAAATACAAACTTATGATTTGCTAATTTACTGTTGGAAATATTCTTTTAAATTCCTTGATACTAACTACTGATATAATCCAAATAAGAATCAAATTTATTAAGTCAGTTTATTAGTTTGTGCTTTTATAGCTGACTTCCAGAAATAGATAATTTTTAGATAGTCCATTTTCTTCTCTGGTATGCCCATTTCATTTCACAAGTGTGTATAATGAAGTTCCCCTTCATTCATTAATTGCTATGATACACAACTCTGGGTAAAGTGATACCATGCACTTAAGTGGAATTTGGTAATAAGGAGCATGAGGCAAACTTTGAAGATAAAATGGATATGCATAGGATGGGAGATGTCTCTTAGATTTTCAGTGTAAAGTGCAAATGTCCTAATATTTTCAGCAGTTTCCATATTTTGGTGTTACAGTCATACCTGGTTTGTAAGTTTTCAGCCCCTGAAATGAGTTGTTATTGGAAAATAAAGATTTTTGGAGCAATTTAAATGTTAAAGAGAAAAACAGAGAAAAGAGAAAATAAACAAAGATAGGGCACTGAAAGCAGCCCCAGTATTTGTTTTTTTGGATACAGATAAAACACCTGCGTTATTAGAATTTTGACTGTCAACTAACAGCCTGAACAAGGCTTCCTCATTCAAACCCAGCATTGAGTTACTATAGGAAATTCTATGAAATGGAGCAACATTTGGCACTAACAGCTTAAAAAAAAAAAAAAAAAAAAAAAAAAAACTTGGCCTGCATGTAAAGCCAACTGGAGTCGGCCTGGTACCAGGAGTTTAAGAAAATATTTATGTGCAGCTACTGATTCTCATTTGATTCTACCTGGGCAGTTTCCCAAGAAAGCAAGTTGACAATTTCACTGAAGCAGCACATCCTACTCCTTGTCAAGTTGGTACCCAAATGTATCTCCAGTAACCAAACTTAAATCTCTCTCCAAAGACCCACAACGACAAGTTAATAATTATGCCTAGAATGATGCAAGTATCTAGTGTATAATTGTAAATATGCTCAACAATTCGGTAACGTCTCAAGGGTTTCAGAATTTCTTTTTTTTTTTGTTTCTTTTCATTATTTTAACCTATTTTTTTGCCTTATGGAAAAAATAAAACAAAATTTCAAAATAAAATAATAGAATAGCAATAGTAAATACATTGGGTATTCTTATCTTCAAAGTAATTACTCAGAGTACAAGATATGGGCATAACGTTTCATAAAAGTTTAAATCCAAGTATCTTCTAAGACTCAAAAAAATTTACCTTTGAGCCTCTGTAAAAATAAAACTAAAAATCACATGGTCTCACAATACAATGGTTCAGGGTGAACATTGCCATTGCAAGAAAGAACAGTACAAAGATCGAAAAGAATGTGACCAAATCAAGATTGGAAACCAAGGGCTGGAGATTTGGCTCAGTGACATAAATGCCTGCCTGGCAAGCACAAGGTCATGAGTCCAATCCCCAGTACAACCCCCCCCCAAAAAAAACAAACAAATTAAGACTGGAAACTAATAGCCAGCAGGAAAATCAATAGGTCTCATAACTATGTTCAGCATTCAGAACACACAGTCATGAGACATGGGTTCAAAACCAACTGGAGATCACCCCTACTGCCCCTTATTGTAGCTAGCAGTGTCTTCCAATTGGGCTGTCTGTACTCACTGCCTGTGGCTTTCTTCAACATACTTTCCATGTTCCTGGCATCTCCAGCTTGCTGGGAACTCCAGCTTCTCCACACCTTCACACTCTTTTCTACAAAGCCTGTTTCCTCAGCCTCCCCAGTCTCCCTTTTATAACTGGGTGGAAGCATCTCTTGCATTTTGGTGCTGATAAAGAGTAGCATCACCAAGTTTTGCTACTGGGGAAAGTATCTTGACAGCTAAGCACAGTGAAATGAATCATGGGAAACCAATACCCAGGAGACCCTTCATAAATGGGACAAAGGAGAATCTCTTCTTAAATGAAAGGTTCATAGTTTACTATCTTTGAACCAGGGTGATTAGGATCTTCCTCACTTGTGAAATATTCTCAAGGCATTTCTTTCTGTCTGAGATCAAGGTCCTTGGTTTTTTATTAATGATCTCTTCAGTAATAATCATACTCTTTTGGCCTCAACTTTATCTGTGCTTGCTTTTCAGGCAAAATTTACTCTTTTTGGTATTTCTGTTGTGCTTTGTGGTGGATTGATAACTGGTGGTCAACTTGTAATAGCAGCAGAACTGAGTCAGCATGGTGCTGAGGGTGGATGGCCCAGTTGAGGATTGTTTCCAGGACAAAAAGGAGAACTGGAGAGGAAGAGTTGAGTGTTATTGGTTCTCCATGGTGTCGTCAGTTCTTCTGTTGCTTTTGGTTCTCTTGGAGGAGTTTGTTGAGTTTCTTTCTTGATATAAACTTGGTTGTTCTCACTGTTAGAGAAGCTCTGAGCCTTGTTGTCACTGAGAAGGGCTGCAGTTCACTTTGGGGGAGCTCTGTTCTTTACTGCTTCGTGGCTCCAGAGGGGAAAATGGGATGTTGTTCAGACTCCAGGAGAAGCTTGGCACACTGGCTTCCTGATATGAACTTGACTGTTCTCATCAGAGGAGCTCAGGACCACCTTGTTGCTGAGATTGGCTGTGGTACTTTTTCGGGGAGCTCTGGCTCTTATGCTGAGCAATGCTTCCTGGTTCCAATGCAGAACCCTCAACATAAAGACACAGATTCTGCTGAAATAGACTTTCTAGCTTTCTCCACTGACCTTTGGGACTTCCTATTGCTAATTTGTAAAATAGACTTGAGTGAGTCATTCATTGTCATGGGCTCTAGGCCTCTAGTTGGACTTGTAGTGGGTGGGCACTGTCATGGGCTCTAGGTTCAGCTGGACCCTCATAGGACATTGATGTGGGGGTCCAGGCTCTCAGGTAGATTCCTTGGATCTTAATGTGTGGAGAGATGTCCTTACTTCTTGTATTTAACCCTTTGGGTGACTATAATAAAATAATTCTGTAAATTATTGTCCTGTATTGTCTTGTTCTCCTTGTAATCCCTGTCCACAGCATTCTTTTTCCTTCTAATTCTTCCCATAAATCCGGCTAATTAGCTAGTGTTACTTGTTCCACACACCACGTGCTTGGCTTCCATTAACTTGTGTCTACTTCAAAGTCTTGGTACATAAACAAAATGTACACAATTCTTGACACTATACAACAAACATGGCCTCTTGTCTAATTATCAGTGAAGTCATTGTTCTCCACTAAAACTTCCTGAGCCCAACTGTACCTACTAACATTCCTATCAATAACCTATCCTTCCCAGTTGCTACTAGAATCATCCATGAGTCTTTGGTTCCAACATCCTAGGACTTCTCTAGTTCTCATCTCCTAACATTTCCAAACACTTCCTGAAAGCTAATTCGAAAGGTTTGTGAATCACTTGATCAGGCATAGCCACAGCAATGATTCCATTCTTATGATTTCACTTTTTTCATGTCATTCAAATTTACGACACTTGGCCACAACAACCAGCTTCCACAACTTATTGGAGGAGAGAGAGAATTCTACTTACGGCTTCACAGGATTCAGTCCAAGGACTGCCATATCCAAGGCAGAATCGTGATGGGAGGGTTTGGTGCAGCAAACTGTTTAGTTCACCCAGCGTCAGGGAAGCAAAGCAACGGAAGAGTGCCAAAGAGAAACAAGAAAGGACCACATGTAGAACCCAAGACCACACCTGTGGGGTCCACCCAGTGTACTTTATGAATTTCTTGGATGATTTCCAAGCCACTCAGGTTGACAATTATTAAGTTTATTTGTCAGAGAAGACAAGACTAACTAGATGACTATAAGAATTATCTTCTAATATGCATTATCAAGACTTACAAGCATTCTTTTTTCATAGGTAAGGTAATACCACAAAATAATTTTAAGTTTTGAAGTGATAAAATGAGCATGGAGTATAAAAAGCACCACTTTATTGGACTACAGATAATTGATTAGAAAAATAACATGAGGCCATCAAATAATGAAATGGATGCTCAAGGTAAATGCATAGGCAGTACAGGAGTGATACAAAAGTGAAACTCAAAAGTAAATTGAAAAACTGTTCAATGTCATCAGTCTTTAAAGAGATGTAAATTGAAACAACACTGGGATTCCATCTCACTCCAGAAAGCATGGCTATCGTCAAGAAATCAATCAATAATAAGTGAAGGAGTGGCTGTGGGGTAAAAGAACTCTTCTCCACATCAGTAAGAGTTCAGAATATTACAACCACTGAGGAAATCAGGATGGAGATTACTCAAAAGCTGGGATTAGAGGTCCCATTCTACCCAGCTACTCCCTTTCTGAAGAACTAAAATCCACCCAGAAGAACTGAAAACATCATACCACAGTGATACATGTGCATCCATGTTTACAGCAGCACATTTTGCAACAGCTAAATCTAGGAAACAACCCAAATGCCTATCAACCAAGGAAAGGTTAAAAAAGGTGTTGTATTTTTTATACCATGGAATACTATTCATCTATAAAAGAAGAATAAACTCAAAACTTTTTTAGGAAATGTATGCAACTTGAGATTGTGAGTGAAATAAATCAGACTCCCAAGTGTGAAGTTGATATTGTCTCCCTGATTTAAGAAAATGAAAGAGTAGGGCTGGGGATTTAGCTCAGTGGCTTAAGCGCCTGCCTGGCAAGCGCAAGGTCATGAGTTCGATCCCCCGTACCAAAAAAAAAAAAAGAAAATGAAAGAGTGAATAAGGTCCAAAATGTACAGTAACTACGGTGAAATGGGAGAAACTGTTCTAAAAGAAAATGGAACTAGGATGGGGTAAAGTGGAAAGGAAGCAATCAAAAAGGGAAAAAATGCAAAAAGGTATGCTATAGCTTCTCTTAGCTCATTGAAAAGAAAGGTTTGTGCTAATATTGTTTGGAGAATTTTTATGCCAATATTGTCTACTGAGTAATTACTCTAAAAATAACAATACTCAATATATCTTTAAAAATGATAACAGTTCTAACTCTTGAAAATAACTCATAAAGCAAAACAAAAAGCTGAGGAACTGTTTTAGGTCAAAAGGAATCAAGACTTGACAACTAAATGATATGGGATTGAGAAAAACAAGTTACTATGAAGAAGTGTTAAAAAAAACCTGACAACTTGATTATAGTTTAAATATTGACACATCAGTGTTCAATTTCCTGTATTTAGCAGTTGTACTGTTTTATTAAAGATATCCTTGATCTTTGAAAACATACCCTAAAGTATTTAGGGGAAAAATGAGCTTATATGCCAATTTCTCAAACTGGAAGAACTTTATAAATCACATAATTAAAAAGATGCCAAATGGTACAACTTGGCTATGCAGAAAAAAGCAATTTTCTGCTGTAATTTCACGGAAGTATAAGTAGTGTTTAGGATTCATGAAAGAGGAGAAAAAGACTACCAGTGGGTATACATATACATGTCTCTGTGTCCTATACTGACCTTTGAAGCTAAAATAGCTCCTTAGCTTTTCAAACTTGTAGGCACTTCATACATCTTTATATTACCATATTCATTTGGCAGTATTTTAGACTTCACCAGAAAGGGCACTGAACACATTTGTGGAAACTTCCTAGCGAAGACATATCACCAATAAAATAGATGAGAGATGTCAGCCATCGGCACTTCCAGAGCCTTGCAAAAGTAAAGGAGAAAATGTTTGATACCTGACAGCGTCCCTTTTTCAATTAGTGCTTAAAAACACAAAAATTACTTCATCTTAATCCTGTTGTCAATTTCAGTAATTTACCCTTTACATTTGTTATGACTTCGATTCAGCAGTGTTAACTGCCGTCTTTCCTTACCTCAATGCCTTGCTTGCAATCTTCTCCACTTAAAGAGTATTAGCTTTGCAAATTTACAAGCTGTGCTGAAATATTTCTGTAGCTTAAGAAGCAGGGTATGTGTCTCTCAGATGTTGGTACACCTACCTTACAATTTTTCATAGATCAATTTTGAATGTGCTTCTTCAACAGTGCTTCTCAAGTTTATTTACAGCCTACACAAGACTGTACAGACTTGCGTGCTCTATTTATTTTGATGGGAACATAAATATGCTTATGCAGTTTGTAACCATTTTTTGATCTTTTCAAGCCCATGGTGATTTTTCATTTTTAATTCTCAGCGAGACAACAGGGCGCCTCGAGTGGCTACTAAACAGGCAGTTGAGAGCCCTCCCATGGGTGCTGACAGTTACACAATGTTCCTTATCAGTTTTTCTGAAACTGATTTTTCTACTTCTTTTATATTTATATGTGTATTTTAAAAATAGGAAAGTTACTGGTAACTAGTTCATGGACTTATTATGAAGTTTAGAGCATTATTATTTCTAAAGAATATAGAAAGCCATTGCATCTTTCTGAACATTCAATACATTTCAATATATTTAATATTATACATTTTAAATAAAGGAATAAAACTCACTATTTGCACATTAATCTCTTAAGACTTGCTTGTTCTTATTATTGTATTCTGTTATACCAAGAGTAATACATTTCTTTCAACAGTGTGCCTTCTTGTGATATGACTATAAAAAGTTTAAAGTAATTTACATACACTTTAGGTTCTTTAATTGTAACTATGGATTAAAAAATTTCAGACTATAAGTGTTCAATCAACTCTTAAGTTTGTAATATTTTCCCTTATGAGACAATTGCAAGTGAACCTACAGTTGTGATAATCATACACAGAGAGATGGGATGCTCCCGTCATCCGATGTCTCCCACTGGAAAATCGCAACTACAGTAAAACATTATACCTGAGCACCTGGCATTAACGCAATTGACAGATTTCATTGATATCTTCAGTGTTGTGTGCACTGACATTGTGTGGCCCTGTGTCTGTGTTTATTCGTATGCAATTTTACCACTTATGTACCTTTATGTGACCATTAAGACAGTAGGACAAAAACAGGCCCCTCATCTGTCACCCATCAGAGTATTCTCACAGCCACAGCCACCTTCTTCCTTCATCTGCTCCTTAACCTCTGCAAACCACTAGTGCTTTTTTCCCTATAATTTTGCTGTCTCAGGAGAGTTATGTAAATGTACTTATGCGATATGAAACTTTATGGCTGTCTTTTTTATTCATCATAATTTCTTTTAGGACCATCCAAATTGTTTCATGTATTAGCGGCCCATTGTTCTTATTTCTGACTAGTTTTCCAAGGTACAAAAAGAACACAATTTGTTGAATCATCTTCTGTTGAAAGATATCTACGATGTTTTCCATTTTACTATTGAAAAGAAAACTGCTATAAACAATTATGTATAGATGTCTGTGAGCTGATGAATTTTCATTTTATAGCATAAATGCTGAAAAGTGCAATTGCTGAACCATATGGCAATTACATATTTAGTTTTGAGAGAAACTGCCAAATTATTTTAGAGAATGACTCAGTTACAGCTCCCCCGTTGATGTATAAATGGTTTAGCTTCTATATACCCTCACTGCTACATGTTATTTGTATTTTTATTTTAGCTATCCCTTTAATGTTTACTGTTCTACAATTGTAGTTTTAGTCTGTATCCCCATAACGGCTAATAGTATTGTAACAAATACTTGTAGTTACTTCACCTTCAGATGCTTTTGCTCACAATTCACAAGATTTAAATTACCATGTAATAATTTCGCACTGTAATATATCTATACATGAATATCTTTATATATTAAATAAACCAAAGTGGAATTAATGCTTTATAACTCTCTCTAAAATAAGCCAGGCTATTTGCATTAATAGAAAAAGATTAGATTAAATTACTGGATTTTAAAACTTAGTTGAAAGTTATAGTAAACAAACTAGCTTCACATCAGCATAAAGACAGACCGAGAGAGCTCAACACAGCGGCATGCAACTGTCATTCAGCTGCTCAAGGGACTGAGGCACGAAGTTCAAATGTTTAGGCCTACCCTGGGCAACTTAGTGAGACCCAAGCAAAATAAAACCCCATACTAAAATAAAATAAGGCAAAGGGAGGTAGTCCAGCAGTGATGTCCCTGAGTTCAACCCCTAGTTCTGCAGAAAAAATTAGAAAACAGTTAGAAAAAATTATATATATATATAGAAAAATTAGATAGATAGATAGATAGATAGATAGATAGATAGATAAAATCGAGTACACAAATTGACATACATGGATACATGACATACATGGAAAATAAATATGGCGAATATTGCAGCTGAAATAGATTTTTTTCAACAACTAGTGTCATAACAGTTGCATACTCTCAAAATAAAGCAAGGAAACACTACAATGTCACTACTTACCAAGCACAGTAAAATTTCTAAAAATGTCATAAGTACTTCTTCTGAAAAGAAGCACAAATTGCTAATAAATACATGGAACAAACTTCAACATCGTTGGCCATTAAAGAAGTGCAAGTTAAAATAACACTGAGATTCCATATTACTCCAGAAAGAATGTCTGTCATCAAAAAATCTAATATCGAATACTGGCAAGGATGTGGGGGGAAAGGAACTTATTACATTGTTGGCAATAATATAAACTAATACAACCACTATGGAACTCTATAGAGATTCATTAGAAAACTAAAACTAGAAATTCAACTCAACTCATGTATTTCCCTTCTAAGTACTTTCTCTATATAATTAATAGCACAATATCATAGTTTGCATTCATACTTATGTTTATATTAGTACGAGTCAAAATAGCTAAATCTTGGAAATGGACTATTAGCCTAACAACTGATGAATTAATAAAGAACACGTGGTATTTATACATAACACAATACTATTCAGCTGTAAAGGATACATGGGAGTTATTTGTAGGAATGGATGCACATTGAGACCATTGTGTTAAGTGAAGTCAGACACATGGATTTAAATATAGAGTAAATTATTTTTTATAAGAAAACTAAGGTATATATAATTTCAGAAATAAAATAAAAGAGGGAGGAAATAAATCCATTCAGGCCTTGTCCCTGGAGAACCACTTCCTTGGAAAACTATGCTATAGAAGCATAATTTTCTTCACCTGTCAACATAATATTCAACAATAAACCCATCCATGGCTCTACTTCTGATGTATGTGACCTTGGAGAAGATATTCTGGTATATGCCTTGCACCATACTTTTTTAATGTTTTGTTTGTTCCAGTCATGTGAGTGATTATAACTTCACTTCCTGAATTATAGTTTAAATTATTGTTAAGGTAATAAGAAATGTTCTGTTTTATTTTTGAATCTAAATAAAATTCACAAGCTTTGTGGCCAGGATTAATGCTCACATATATATCTTTAGAAAAAAACTTCTCAAATAACTACATTGTAGGTTAATATCCCCTAACCAAAATGGCTATTGAAAACCTTGGAACCTTAATTTTCTCAAAATATTCATGTGGAACATGAATAATACCTCTTCCTTTCATTCCTAGTTTTCTTCAACTGCTTTTCTAAGAGTTTTCTTAGATAATTCATTTCTCTGTTTTCCCATGATTCAGTTTTATTTGATTAAGTAACAGCATTCATTTAACAGAAGACGCTACAGAAGCATAATTTTCTTTTCCATTCTTTCTTGCTTAGCCACTGGCAATGTTTTAAATTCTACAGTGTCATTAAGTAGAGTACAAATAAGATGAGACTTTGCAAATAAGTTCTTTAATAGTCATTAGAAGCCATCATGTCCAAAGCAAATTTATAGAATGTTATTTTCAATAGCATATCAAATCTATTTATTTTACTGTTGCAATGTAGTTTTGCAATGTTATCTCAGTTTATCTTCCCTGTAAAGTTCCATTCATCTTTTTTGTGGTGTTTCATTAGGGTCCTCTTTTGTGAATGTTTCTTAAAACGTACTTTCTGAAAAACACTTTAACTTGCAAGGAATGAATGACTCAGTGACTTTCAAAATGTGAGTCAAACACAGACCACAGAATTTGAATTCTTCAATGTAAAAATGGTAAGATTCCTGGCCCTCACAGCATGGTTCTCGTACCTGTGATGAATTTCAGGGCATGGAAATTATTTTCAAAACTTGTCATTTCTCTGATTTTTTGCAAAATGAACAACCCACATCAGCACCAATGGGTTTCTTCATTAGCCTTTCTGTGGTCTGACTATAATCACTCTTTCTTGCTTTGTAAATTATATTTACTGTGGACAAAAGCTGACATTTTACAAAGTCTGTCAATTGTACTTCTGTAACAGCTCTGAGGCAGCTGAAGAGGGTATTTTCCATGTTTATATCTTCAATTGCCTTTCTAAATTTCGCTCTTTTTAATGTAAGTAGGACAAAAGTAAGTAATTATGTAAGTGTGTGAATAGTCATAAAACAAACCTATACAATCTTTTTAAAAACATGTAACATTCAATGTCTGCATCGCTTGGGTTAGTAGTTTAATTGCATACTTTTAAATAAGAATATTGACATTTTACTGAGAGTATGCAGAAAATCAATACTGTGATATTCACACTAACTTTATCCTTTTTATAGGTAACAATGTTTCAAAATCAATTGTGTTGGATACACATGAAAGCCCAAAAGTTATATCAAGAAGCGCAAAGTGAAAATTTTATTTTGATGCTAATTTATTTTGGTGGCATTAGTACTGAGCAAAGCTGTTTCACTGACACAGTTGTCAGTCACATTATAATAGTCATTTTATTTGCATTCTCTCTTGCACATCCAAAACGATTTCATTCAGTCAGTCATTTTTGCTTTGCTGCTGATGATGTGTTGAATTGAAGTAAGTGTGGCCTAAACATAGCCCTGTAGCTGGGTGATGGAGTTTGTCTTAAAGCAACCACACATACAGTAAACTATAATCTAACTTGATGTCTGAACAAATCATGACTTTATCACACTGTGCACCCTTGTTACCAAGCAACTGGGTCTCAGTCAGTGATAGATGCTGAACATCTAACCAATCAGAGGCTGACAACAGTGGAAACATGAACACAGATTAATAGCAACTACCTCCAATCAAGTTATTTCTGTATGGCGTTTTCTTTTCTGTAGCTATAAATATGACTTGTGAGCACAGTAGAGTGAAACATCTTGAAGCATCTGGAAAGCAGCCCAACTCTAAAATATTCTTAGCCCAAGAAAATATGTTTAGTTGAACATGTCTGACTTTTTCTTTTAACACGATAACCTTAGGTGCCCATCATTTGGTTTCTCAGCTAAATTTCTTATAGACTATGATTCAACAGAAAGAATATTTAATGTATAAATATTTAATGTATAAAACAAATACTTAAGTATCCTATTTGAGACTTAAATTTCATTGGTATGTTAAACGCTACCATTCAATAGTGCATTCTGACCAAGAGTGTTGTGAACTTACCATATATCAGACAAAACAAATGCAGGAATACATCCCTTTGCCCCAGATGAATTATTCCATTTTTTCATAATCAATTTTGTGCAAAAAACTCTGAATACCTTACTACTGATCTGTTAATTAAAATGCACAAAATGTCACAAGTAACAGATATTTCAAAAGATTTTTGAAAATAAAATTTAGTGATTCTCTGTATTAAAAAAAAGAAAAGTACACATTTTAGGTAGCCAAGTTGTGAAAGACTCTAATAACTGATTTAAGGAAATATAAAAAAAACCTGATAATTTTATTTAAATAAGAGTTTTAAATGATAATGTCATAGTCATTAATATATTTAGAAATTTAATGGAATCTTCACCAGTAACTCTTGGGTAAGTAAGTATACCACAATGGAAACAATTAGGTCTTAGATAATTGACATTGATTATACTATATCTAAATCATTAGCTCCTCAAAAATCACAGCACAAGGAAGTTATTATGGCCTAAACCACAATTTAGGAAAAGATTCAAGATTACAGAAAATAGTAACTAACTCAAGAAATTAGATTAATAATTATGAATAATAGCAACATGTTTTCAAACTAATGATGGTAGCATAGCAATGAAATGGAAAATAAAGGTTAAAGAGAAAGAATATACATTTTTTGACATTATTTTAGAAGTCAACAAAAGATATATGCATATATGTATATCTAATGAGCTTAAAATATGGGAAAATAAGTGTAATTATATTAGGGATAGTATTAGAATGTATGTAGATTGTTGATTAAGTAAGATTTGGTGTCAATATATTTGAAATATAATTTAGAACATTTTTAAGAAAAATAGTTACTTCTGAATAATCAACATAAAATCTAAAAGATAATATCATAAAATTAATATTGGCAGACATTTAAATGATGGAAAACTTTCAGTACTTTACCTGAAACTATAGTAAGTGAGCATTTTTCAGAGATGCTTTTAATCTCTGTGATTTTTATTCTCTCACTGATGATTTGAGTATGTTTTATGATGAATAAGTGCTATATGATATTAAGTATCTTTTGTAAATCTACTAAGATTATAATGATTTTCTTCTGTTTATTTTTCACATGCTATGAAATTAATAGACATTCAGATACTAAACTAGCCTATCTCATTGACAAGGTACATAACACTTTCCTATATTTCTACATACAGTGTGTTAGCATACAGCCAATACTTTCTATCCATTTTAATAAGCAATATTGCTCTGTAGAGCAAGGCATGCATATGTTTTTATACAACAGGAAGTAGCATTTTGACTGTTTTAACACTATATATGGGAAACTGAATTCCAACACAGGGATGTAAGGTATTCTTAAAAATCAGCAATTTACAATATCTGAAAATTTGTTTGGGACATACGACAAATGAAGAATTATATATTCTAGAAATACCTAAAAAGAGGCAAGAATAAAATGTGCCTGTCTTTTGAAGCTCTATTCCTCTGTTCCAGTCACCCCTTCCAATTCCTCTTACCAAAACACCAGCCAGGACATGGGTCTCTCTCCACTAGTTATGATATATTTATAGAAAACTTAAACTTATTAGTGCTTTCTTCAATATATTTTTCTTTTGATTTTACTTTCAAATATATTTTGCTTTTTCTATATTTTAAACCCTTTCATTACTTTTGTATTTGACATTCTATGTGCCTTACACTTTATATAATTTACATGGAAAATACTGCATTATATGTATTGTATATAAACACAATTACTGCATCTGAAATTTTAATTCACCTTTTTCACTTCATCATTATGAAAAATAGTCCCACTTTATATATGATCATCCTGTTAATATTTTCTGGTATGTTACCTTTGTGTCATGCTAATAAAAATAGCAAATACTAGCTGTAATGCATCAAATTGCATTTTGACAAGATTTCAGCTTTAAAACTAAAATATGTTAGGTGTTAATAAATATGAAGATTTTTTGTTCTATACGGTCTTGAAAGAAATGAGTTTTCAGTCATGATACGATATCACCTTTGATTCAGTCTAATTATTTACTGAAGCTAGTGAATTTCTTATTTACTAGAACACAAAGTATGTATGAGTGTGCTCTTCTAGCAAAGAATCTGTGTTTGAAATGAACTGAGTGTGCAATATAAATACTACTAATTGAGGCTTAAACTAACTCTCTTAAATGTTCTTATTGATTTAACCATTATGTCATCATTATTTATTAAATATAATTTTCTGCCGGAGCAAGGAAGGACATTTTTGTCTTATAATTGAAACATTCTAGTTCTTTTCCCCCAAAGAATACTTACTATTTTCAAACACTATCTATTTGTATAAGAAATCATTGTACAAATACATAAATGATTCTTATATATTTAAAATGCCATATATTGCATCATTTTAAAAAAATTTCAGACCACAATCCTTCTCTGAAGGATTTAATGCTTTCTCCAATTCACAATACTACAATATTGACTTTCCTTCATGTCTCAAAAGTCTATAATGATTTTATTTAATCCTGGTTAACAGTTACTCCTTACTCAAAGTCAAGAGGCAGGAAGGGGTAGCATATGGAAAATTTTGCAAATACTGATCTATTATTTGGACCCTAGTTAGTTTCCTCCTTTGTCTCCATCTAGAGTCTATAGAGTTATAGGCAACACACTTTCTCGAAAACTGTATATTTAAGGGCTATGACTCAAAGAAAGCAGTGATATTTGCAGGTACCTTGGGAAGTGGTTAGATCTTGAAGGTGGAACAATCATGATAGGATTAGTATCTTTATTAAGGTGTCCCTACCCAACTTGTTTCTTCCCTCAATCAGCTCTGTGTCTGTCTCTGTGTCTCTGTCTCTCTGTCTCTCTATCTCTCTCTGTCTCACTGTTTCTCTTTTTGTCTCACTCTGTTTCTCTCTGTGTTTCTTTCTGTCTCTCTGTTTCTGTCTCGCTGTCTGTCTCTGTCTCTCTCTGTTTCTCTCTCTCTCTCTCTCTCTCTCTCTCTCTCTCTCTCTCTGTCTTTCATATTTCTCATTTATCACTTGAAGACACAGTAAGGTAAAACTATCTGGAAGTCAGAAAGGAAGTCAATTCACACCTTCATTGAGATTCCTTGTTCTTAGAACATTGAGAAATGAAACTGTTGTTTGAGCCACTTAATTCTCTAATTCTGTTAAAGCAGTTCAATTAACCAGGAGAGACAATTTGAATATAATATCACCAGAAGCTGTGAAATACTTTATCTCATATCAAACAGAAAAGGTGATGTATTCTGTCTTCCTTTAGATTTGTTTGTGAATCTGCCTCATCATTCTTACTAGAATGTTAAGTAATCTGATCAAACAACTGTTGGCCCTGTCACCTCACGGGAGTCCTTGAATAATATTGCTACCAGGTCAGTAATTGGGGATATCTGTTGAATTTCATTAGGAAGAATAATTTAATTTCCATATGTGTGATTCAGACATTATGACAAAATTAGATTTAAATCTACTTCTATCTGTTTTCCTCAGTTAAAAATATTAAATATTTTATACATGGGACATGTTAAATGATGATTCAAAACTATCTACATTGGGTGTCATTTTTGAAACAATCTGATCAAGACATGGTTGATACTCCAATGTAGCCAGATAAAACATATGCAAAGTAAAAATCTAACTTGCTGATCATACGTTAACTAGCGTAGATGAGCTGTTATGAAATATATAATGCTATGAAAAGTTTTGCAAGGGTTACTACTTGAAAGGTATCTCATATTCTAAACATGGTTTATAGTCATTTTTTCACCAAAGGTAGGAAATACAACAAGAAAAATATAAAAAGAAATAAAACTTGCTTTTGAAGCTCTAATCTTTCACGTACTTGAAGTGAGTCAGGTTGAATTAAATGTGTGCCTTTCCAAGTGCTTCTTCAAAGGGCCTGTATGAAACATTACATTTATTTTCAATTATTGCTTTATTTGATCATCTTCAAAAGATAAGATAATTATAAAGAAATTATTGGCTTACAGTTTCCTGTTTTGGTTTTGCTTTCACTTTTAAGAGAACTTGTTTTTGGTACATAATGATCGTATTCATTGTAGGGAATTGGTACATGTATGTTATGCATCTCAGTTTTTTTTTTCCTTTGAATTTATTTAACTTAAAAATTCTCATAACTTAGACTATCATATGTACAGTTTAAAAACTAGGCTTTGGACATTGGCTTACAATTAGAGGATTTCTATAATATTTTTAGCTGTTTTCTTTTTCATATGATAAAATATATGTATATATTAAAATTGAGGCAACAATATAAGCCATCAAAGCTTTCCCTGGAAAAGAAAGTTTAAAAACATTATGGCAGTCATTGCTGATTTAATATCGTCTTTCTTAGAAGTCCTACCAATGCTTCTACTCTGCTATTACCATCGGTTCTATCATGTTGTGTCTTATTGGGATTTTAATATATGTGATAGTATAAACAAATCTTTTTATTCAAAATGAGATATTATAGTAGCCATTGATCATAGTTATTCAGTTCAGAATGTCCTGTAATTCTTTCATTCTCTTGAATGGTTTTATACTATTGTGTTATGTTTGATATTATTGTATCTGAAACTATGCTCAAC